>JABCKM010019875.1:0-66791 GCA_018221805.1 Rugosomyces carneus
GAGTATTTTGCCAAGTTAGTAACCGGAGAATAGTTCTTACCGCCAACTGCCACACCAACTCGATGCCCACAGCGACTAGCACGCTAACAGAGGCAGCAGACTCTCCAATTCCAGCCTCGCTGCTGAAGCAGAAAGCGCGCATGGTCACTGCACAGCAGCCGTCTTCCTCGTCAACGGTGCCCAATACACTGCGAACATTGTACAATCGCGCTGCAAGGGCGTTCCTACTCCGTGACATTCACCTTACCCATTCCCTCATAGACTCTGCTTTCACAATACTTGGCGCGGCTGATGTGTCATATGGGCTACTCAAAGACCATCGCCGCAAATGGGATATCCTTCGTATAACATTGGAAACCACCGTCCATAGTTCTCCGCCTTCATCAAGGGAGGGCCTACCGGAGGCTTTGATGGAAATATCAATACACTCCTCACAGTCTCTGTTGACGTCCATGTATCTACGCTCCCTCTCTTTCTTTTCTCCCGGAGACAAAAAATCCAGCAACGTCGATCCTGCCTATCTGCCACTCCAGGTGCTTACAACACTAGTCTACTCGAGCCTCCGTCTAGATTGCCCTGATACAGGTCGTGTTATGATTGAAGACTGGCTGTCACGAAGAGGCACTTATTCTGTGGCGAATTTGAATGAGGATCCGACCGACAGCGGATACACAAAGATTCTAGAGCTTTATTGCCTCCACATTTTACCTAGCCTGGAACAGTGGGATTATGCTGAGGAGTTTTTAGAGTATGAACGAGAGTTGTCTAAAGAGTCTCGAGAAGTGTGTCTTTTGTGTGACTTATCATCTGAAGTACTAATCAACGTGCTCGCAGAGTTTCAAAAAATCTTTGAAGTCAATTCAAGCGGAGGCCATGACATCCCGTCAAACAAAAGTCATTGCACACCCATCCAATCCACATTCAGAGATGACTCCTAGATCGTTTTCTCCTTCCTCATCCTCGTCCTCGCTATCTACAACGTCCACCAACACTGTCGTTCCTTCGACAGTCCGTGGTCCTCAACTCAATCACTCAGCCTCTAATGCCTCAGCTCTAGATAGTGATTCAACATCTTCACGTTCATCTAATTCAGCCGCGACTGCTCGCCAGCCAATCAGACGCCCCGTTTTAAGGTCACGGACAGTGAACCCTTCACCCTCCCCTTCTCGCAATATTATGTCTTCGCCGAGATCGCCCATCCAAGAAACGACAACAAGGCCTCTGAATCTTGGTATACTGGCACTCGTTAAGGCATCGCTTGCTCCCTACATGACGGCTTCCAACATCTCAACTCTATTTTTGATATTCTTTGTCCTCCCACTGGTTTCCTGGTCTGCGCGAACTCGATACCGCAGGAGACAGGAAGGGCCTGGAACTGTAGGCAAGAGTGCAGATCCCAACAGTGCTTGGTATAATTTCTCAAAACACACTTCTCACCGAGAATGGTGTCCGGAAATCGTTTAGCATTTCTGGCTGCGAACCGCGTTGCACAAGGGAACGGGGTTTTAAGCCGTCGTTAATCTCAGCACGTACATTCTATTCTTTCTCTAATTATGGACCGAGCGGCTTCCTTTCATGACAAGGCCCCGCCCACGGTCAATCTCCCGAAGTTTACGCGAGGTTAATCGACATGGAACCAGAATGCCTATTCACTTGGCTATGTCGATCGCTCAACAATTCACAAAATAGAATCTGTCCACCATGTGTTGCTACTTGAATGTGAACATGTGAGCACACATTTTCAGCGACCTACTTCCGAGCGTTTCAAGGTCGCTATAAAACTTCATGATAATGAAACTCTTCATATATTGAGCTGTTGTCTGGATGGCCCATACTATATCAGGTTTTTTGGTAGCACTTGCTATTATCTTCCCGTTCGCCTCAGCACAATCGGCTCCATGGGGTCAATGTCAGCTCTAGCACTGTCTTTGCGGTCGGCCTGCTCTTACCCATGTTTTTACTAGGTGGAGGTACTGGCTGGACGGGCCCAACAGTACGTAGACCGCATTCCATCTCAGACGACATATCAAATTTGATAAACTCAAAATAGACCTGTACTGCCGGCTATTCTTGCACATTTAGTAATCAATGGTATTCTCAGTGCTTGCCTGTTAGTCTCCCTTCATCTCAGCAGATTGACGAGTCTCATGAGCTATACAGAATGAATCTAGTACTGGGAGTTCTACGACCTCAGGCCCCCTCCCTACCGGAACCTCTACGGTTGGTCTTTCCGTTGCTGCAAAAGCTGCTGGCAAGAAATACTTCGGATCGGCGACTGATAATCCAGAACTGACTGACGCATCATACACGTCTCTATTGAGTAATACTAAGGAATTTTCTCAAATAACGCCCGTTCGTTTTGCGTTGTCCGTGAGATTTGAATGTTTATTCATTTTTTTGTCTTTCAGGGCAATAGCATGAAATGGGTGTGTTATACACTTTCTCTTGGAACCCCAACTCTTGATATATGAAATGCAGGATGCCACGGAACCTTCACGTGGAACCTTCACGTTCACGAAAGGGGATGAAGTTGCTGCGCTGGCTCAGAAAAATGGTCAATTGATCAGGGGTGAGGTTGTTCACGACAATGGGCCTCAGATGACTTGACACTTACAGTGTCTCTATAGGACATACTTGTGTCTGGCACAGTCAATTACCGAGCTGGGTAACGGCTGGAAACTTCAATGCAACCACCCTCACGAGCATCATCCAAAATCATACCAAGAATGTAGTTGGTCATTACAAAGGAAAAATGTGAGTCGGAAGTGATACTTCTTGCCGTATCTAACGCCTTGTTTAGTTGTATGTTGTCAGATTGATTCTAGCTCCTATCAAACTCAACCTCTCCTTTAGACAGCTGGGATGTCGTCAACGGTACGAAAGGAATAAGAATCTATTTCCATTGGCAACTTACTCTTGTATGTAGAAGCCTTCAACGACGATGGGACATGGCGAACGAGCGTTTTCTACAATACGTTGGGATCATCGTTCGTTTCAATAGCACTCCAGGCTGCCCGCGACGCAGATCCGGCCGCAAAGCTATATGTAATGAAGCCCTATGTTTACGATATGTGATGCACTCAAATTGGAGCCACAGATAAACGACTACAATATTGATGGTACAGGTGCCAAGTCGACCGCCATGGTCAACCTTGTCAAATCACTCAAACAAGCGGGCGTGCCTATCGACGGTGTTGGTATCCAAGGCCACCTTATCGTCGGACAAGTACCTTCCACGATACAGACCAATATAGCTCAGTTAACAGCCCTTGGTGTGGAAGTCGCCTTCACCGAGCTGGATATCCGTATGACGTTACCGGTAACGTCAGCATTACTGCAGCAACAAAAACAGGACTACCAAACAGTGATTGCGGCGTGTAAAGCCGTCGCCGGGTGTGTTGGTGTCACAGTTTGGGATTATACTGACAAAGTAAGTGGCTTTCTTATCATATCTTCTGCTTATTGTAATCGCGTCATCATCTAGTACTCCTGGATTCCTGGTGTCTTTTCTGGGCAGGGTGCAGCTCTACCTTGGGATGATGTGAGTACTCCAATTAAATGATCGTTCGTAGCAATCACTCAAGCGTCTTTAAGAAACTGGTCAAGAAGCCTGCTTATGATGGGATTGTTGCCGGTTTTACTACATAAACTGCACTTGCACCAATACAGTAGATAAGAACCGAAGACCTCTAAGCACAATGGGTAAATCAAACGTCGATTTTCAATGTATTTGATCGTGTTTTACATACATAATCTCAGAACGCCTGTACATACCTCACTGCTCCACATCCATGGCCCAAAGAAAAGCTGATCCTACATCGTCCGGTCATGAACGGAATGCTCGACAACAGGGCAGTAGCTCTGCATTCCAACCTGGCCAAATATCTCTTGGATATCCAAATACATCCAAGCCTGTAACAAAACAAACGGCCTTTCAACAACCCACACAGATCATTTCCTTCTCTTATACACCTGCGCATACGTTGGAATTTACAGATTCTGCTCTTCGTTATTTTGTTAAACCACCTATTGGAGCGAAACTTGACTATGGTTTTGACCAATGGATTCGAAAAACGGATGATAGAGGAAGGATTGACAGCCTGCTTCGGGCGTTTTCCAGGGCAAAGGCTATGAATGGGACAATCACACAGAATCCGGATGTGGTCTCTTGGCGAGGAGTTATGACTAGGTCTGCTTAACACACCTCTGCCTAGGACTTTCCAACCTTACTTGATACTTTTGCGAGGATTCTAACCTCACCTTACGAAGAAAGGGAGGGGTGGGAATTGAACGTCATGTTTGTGAAAGGCACGCTTTACTTTGAAGAGCATCTTTCAGAGGCTCGGATAAAGGAGAAGTACAGGAAAATTCCTATAAGGTTGTTTTCTGTATTGATATTTCTGGAATCCTCAGGAACGATGTATCGCCTCGGAATCTCACTTCAATGTACTGTGGATATGCATTTGAGTCCTATTGCACGTCCGGAACACCGGGTCGTAGGGATTCGCCGGACCCGAGGGCTCCTGTCGGTTGGGGCGGAAATGTAGATACAAACGTTCAATGGTGCAGCGTTGTGCGCACAAAGCTAGGAAATGCAAGGTTGCTCATTGGCGGAGAGGTTGACTGCGTCCGAGGTGGGTGTATATGATCGTCTAGTTTTATCAGACATATGCCACATGTAACGATTTTCTGATGGCACCTCATATACAGACAAATATACGCATCAACCAGATACTTTTGTGGAGTTGAAAACATCTCTTGCCATTCGTGGACGATACGACGAAGTCAAATTTGAAAGGTATGACGACGAAACAAAAGACGTTGTGACGCCTCGTTGACTCGCGCGTTCCATGTCAAGGAAACTGCTCAAGTTTTACTTTCAATCATTTCTTCTCGGGGTTCCTGTGGGTGGATCACTACTGTATCGCATTGCCTATCACCTGATCTGTTTGGGCCATGCATGGCATATAGGAAATCGTGGTAGGATTTCGCACACCTGCTGGCATTTTGACGGCGACAAGTACATTCAAGACAATTGAGATTCCGCGGCTGGTGCGCGGAAAACCGCACGCATGGGACCCGTTGATTTGTTTGGATTGGGGAAATAATTTCTTATCTTTTCTGAAGAACGAAGTCCAGAAGAAAGCTTATGGAGACGATTCAGACGTGACTGTTTGGCGTGTGAAATTCATCCCCCTCCATGGCGTTAGCGTTGAAATCTTAGACGGTGATGGAATTGAAGATGTCAGAGGGGGCGAAGATAGGGTAGGATTTTTACCAAGATGGTACTGGGACGAGCTAGCAGGCTAAAGCAGTGTGCTATAATGGGATACCAGTATCAGAAGAAAAGGTACAGAAGGCAAGGGGACCTCAAGGTGTTGAGGTCATCCAGACGGGTCATCTGACCCGATCCGATCTTATGCTATCGACAAGCAAGCAACGTTTACTCGCATGAGACGATGTGTAATAATATAATTTTCTTTTCTTTTCCGTTAGAAAAACGAATTTCAAACGACGGAAATCAGACCAGGTAAATAAATGACAAAAGTAAGCCGCAAAAACGGGGGAAACGGAAGACCGGCAGATGGATCCGGGTTGGCGTTTGCAAGCCCGAAATCCGGAAGAAGCCGATACGCGTCGTCGCGTTTGACACAGCTCTCGAGACGCTCTCACCTCTTCCCGCCCCGACACAGCCTCCGACCTCAACGCGCATTGCAAACTCAATCAGCCTCTCCTACGCCGTCTTCAACGACGAGCTCCTGTTGCTGGTCAGCACTTACTGCCTCTTCCACTACACGCGTAAATGGCCACCCCCTCTTCCTCAGTCACATCCCCATCACCTCCAATGGCCTACATTCAACACCCTCCTATTCAGCCCCAGTCCCCCTCAGCCATATCCGCGAATTTATTAGAAAGAGAACAGAGGCAGAGAGCCATACAAAAGTTCATCGCTAGGGCTGAAATATCTACGGTATGTTCACACACATTTCCGGACGCGTCTTTCAGCCTCCCTTTCGAGCCATACCTGCTCATTTTGTCGTGCTCGCTCCACTTAAACTACATATCTCCTGCCTTTTATTCTTTGGCATCAGCTCTATGCTCCGGATCAACGTCCAATTTTTTCACTCACCCTACTTATTTTCAGATTACCCGCTCCCTGCGGACCCGTCTGTCTTATGCATCGTACAAGGCAACCCACAATATTCATCATGTCCCACTGAGAGATCTCGAAGCTCAATCCCAGATGCAGCCCCAGAGTACTTCCTTCCCCCGCTCCATCACCGCCAAGCGCAAAACTGCCGGCTACAGTAATCACTATAACTCGGCCACACAAGGCCCACCCGGGGTGAGCGCTGGGTCCAGCTCTTTGCGGAGGGGCGGATCGAGTGGTATGCTCCCGCCGCCGATTACTTCTTCTCCTCGGGCCTACCATCCCGTGGTTAACGGAGGCGCATACGCCACAGCGAGTACAAATGACCAATCTTCCAGAGCTCCCAATCCTAGCCAGACTCTCTACTCCTCCATTTTAGCCCTTCCGACAGCGAGACAGTCTCGCGTTGTTCATCCCTCAGGTGATTTGTCAGGGTCCACGTCCTCGAGGTTACCACCGTCCCCTAGGACGCGTGTAAATAAGTCGGGATCACGCAGCGCTACAGAAGGCACACGCTCTCAGGCTAAGAGCAAGAAGCCTGAACACCCTTCTGGTCCCAATTCTTCTAGTCCGCGTAGGGCGAAACGAGCTTCCAATAATAAAGGGAAGCGAAAACAGCAGGGTGGAGATGCGGCCATGGATGTCGATGTTGATATGAAAGCAGCAGCAGCTCTTACATCTTTACTCCTCCATCACAGGCCGTCCATTGCAGGCAGTGCATCATCACCTAGGTCAAGTATTGATGGCTCAGAAGCCGGATCTGTTTACTCTCAATCTCTTTTTGTTCAGAGCTCTGCCCGCGCTGAAACCGTGGCTAGCCCTCCCGGTCCTCTTTCTGCTACTGCTTCTACCTCGACCATCAATGAATCCTCTTTCCGTAGTCAGACACCTCCACCTTCCGTTGTCGAACCAGAAATGGCAACGACACCTCGCCCTGCCCCCGCAGATAACGAGGCTGCGAACCTCATGCTGTTCCTCGCGACTTCTCCATCTCCCGCACGGCCGGCCAACAAGGACTCGGCTGCTTATCGCACCCTAGGCGGTGGTCAGTCGGGAGCCTTGCGTGACAAAGGTCGTGTGTTGTTCGCATCGGGCAGCAATTCGGATCCTTCGGGATCTCCTAGAGCACAGATGCTTTCTAGAGACGGTGACCCTAGTTTCGAGTCTAGCATTTCTAGCATCAGTAGTCTGCCACGTGCTGGGGGCGTTCCTGATGTGGCATCCAGTTCTCTTCCTAGTCCAACCCAGCTATTACCGCCTCCCTCCCTGCCACCTCAGAAACGAGCAACTCAAAGTCCTCCCGATCGTAGCAGTCGCATGGACGTGGACGAGAGCTCTCGACCGACGTATTCACAAGGTGATTTTAACTTTGGTGACTTTATTCATGGATATCCCTCGCCCTCCCGAGGACCGGCACATAAGGTGAATTCTAGCCTTAGAGCCGATGTAGGCAGAAAGCTCTTCGAAGAGGAGCAAATGCGACTTGCTCTGAGCAGCGCGCAGAGCTCAGGAAACTCACGAGAAGAACGGGCGCTTGAAGCAGGTTTCGATCTAGTGCAAAGTTAACGTCTTGTATTCCGACATTTTTATTTTCGCAAACACGCAACACGCGGATCGATGAACATAGACTTTGGACACTGCTTGCTCCTCATTCTTTCCCCCTGTTGTACTAACAAATGGAACCGCTGCACGTTGTAACACCAGTCAATGCATCATTTTCAAATCAACTTCGCTGCTATTCGTTCCCTCCAATTCAATCCACTCCACCTGTATCTTCGTCGGTTCTCCAACAAGTATCAACAACCAACAATGCCCCTCCTTTGCCCTCTTGGTCATACGCACGATTCGACTCGCAAACATCTTCATCACTATCAATAGCTGTCAACGCCTCCATGGCGTTTGGTTAGGGCCATAATGGACGGTCTTGATTTACCATCAATCTTTATATATCTTATCCATCTCTCCTTCCCGTTCTGCTGTACAAACTCCGCTGCGATCGCTAGTCTCTGGAGCTTATCATTATCATGTTCCTCTTGTCTTCGGTCTGTACATACGATCTCTCTGTCCTTTTCTTTTTTTTCTTTCCATTTAGCCTGTTTGTCTGTATCAGTTGTGTTAGAATGGTAATAATGATGACCCATATGTACGCGTGTTCTCTCGGTGAGCTGCATTTTGCAATTTGGATGACTTAAAGTTCGCAGAATATTGACGCTCTGTTTGTGGTGGCGCATAAGCTGCATCGTGATGGCGACGCATTTGGTTGAAATGGTTCCGTCTGCTTTAACAATCTAAATCTCTAGTAAAATATTCCTATGCGGACAAAACGTTTAAGTTTTGAAATCCATTTATTTGCGTGCTCATTGTGTGTTTAATACGATCACAACACGGGTGTTGTATTATTTGCACAGTGGCCGTCACATTATCTACCTGCATCTACTAGGCTGTGGTATTGTCCCTAGTATAGAATGCAAAACGGCGGATCTTGGGCGATGGGATCGTGTCATGCTTCAATCCTGATTTTTAACCGGGTCAGCTTGTTCCTGACTTGACGCTTTTACCGAAAAGGTCAAGTGCAAGCGGCCTAGGGGAAATTGCTTTGAATGTAGTCGTCACGAGAATGGCTTGCTTTTTCACTTCTCCTCTTAGATTCCCATCTTTTTATTTGCGCTTGGAGGACAAAATGGACCGTATAGTATCTCCAAATTTCTTGGTGGTCGTTGGTCGAACTTCTGTCGTGCTCGAGTACTACTGACGATGAGGGCCTTGCAGCGTCAAGTCTATAGTCAGTGACAATCCTGCTTGAATGAAACTATACTAAGAACAGCTTTACTTGTAGTTCCTGAGTGGTGCACTTAGTTGGTGCTTCTTCGGGGAATCGGGGTTAACATCGTCCAGAAATGTACGTTACCTCGTACCTCGTAAACACTCAATGGAAGAATTGATAGTACCCGCGAGACAGACGCATATTTTTTAACATTCCATAGTAGGAAAGACCGGTGGACTATCAAGACTTTAGGTATGTTCGATACTTGCTGTCGCTGACCATGTCTTTATTAAGCATGCTCTACAGTATATACCGTCTTTCTGCTAGACACGGTACAAACGATATCTTTGACTTGGTTGTTATGGATATTGAGGCGGTTAGGAGATCGTCATTTCATTCCCTGTCTAGGTGATTCTCAATTACGGGAACGCCTTTCAACTCGCTCTGTAAGCTGGCAAAGTCTTTTCATGATGTTCTTGCTTGCTGGAACTACCATTTAGTGTCTACGCTCGTCCAGATTTTTTTTTGCCTGGTAGATGCTGTTGCTTGGTCCGGGATCGATAATTTCATGTGGCAGGCCTATAGGAGGATTTGGTGTCTAAGGCAGACAAGAGGGGGCCGTGGTATGGCGTCATCAGTGAGTAAGTGCGAAACCTTTCTGTACACGGAGACCCATTGGGTTCCAAGTTGTCACTTTGCCAGTGTGCTGCGGGGATTACACTCTGCGCGTTGGTAAGATACTTAGCGGTCTTGTATTTTGTCAGCATACTCATCCAGACACAATTCTAGTTCTTTAGTTCACTTTCTCAGTCTCAACTAGATTTAAGGGCAGCTGCTCAGGTGTGTACACGAGCCTATGCTCGTCAAACAAGCTTTCGTTGATCGTACCACAGATATGGTCGATCAGTAACTGTATTTGTGATATTGCTATCGCAGTGACCATGGTCCTAAGCGTACTGAGCCTTCTTCAACTTGACTGGCATTCGACTTACGTATTTTAACGACAGTTAAGGGAGATTCGTAAACGATCCATATTTCACAGAACTGATAACATGATTAACCGGCTTATTACAATCTCGGTGCAGTCTAGTTCAATCGCTGCAGTCTTTACTGTGACCGAGCTTCTCCTATTTCTTATAATTCCAGGTACATTTTTACACATGTTCATGTAAGTGAGCATTCCAGCGGTCTGATTGCTAGTAAAGCTATTTATGTAGGATGTATATTCGTGGAAAAAATGTAAGTTTCAAAGCGTATTCCTCACAGCTGAAATGTACCAAACAAGTGAACAGATACACAAGTATTCTGTTGGCTGCGCTAAATGGCAGGGTGGTGCCACACATTGACAGCGGCGCATTACTTCTCAGCCACGCGCCTTCTGCCCTGCGGTTTGCTGGTACTGGTGAACAATCATCAGCCGCCCCAGAAGGTGATGACGTACCCAACACAAAATCAAGAGACGTCGCTCTCCTGTAGTTGACCTCCAGCGGTGGGGGACGATCTCATGCACCTTCAAGTTCAGCTTCGTTGCGGCGTATCACACGATATCATTCCTTTCATAAATACTCTACTCACGTTCGTTTAAACCTAATGGACTAGTATGTCGCGTAGCATTCCCTTACATTGTGAAGCATATCTATAATCTACGAATGTGGTTTTTAGCATTATATTTGTTCACTGGCATGCACCAGGATTATTATTGAACTTAGCACGCAGGTCGTTCATCCAGGTCGCCATGTCCACCCATGGTCAGGAGATACATGCGCTCGTGTCCATCCGTGTTTTTTAATTCTGGGTCGCCTCGACCCTGACCCTGACTAGTTGATCCACCGAATAGGGCAATTGCAAAGGGGTCACCAGGGGGAGACGCTCGAAAGAATGCTCTAACTCGGATCCCTCTCTCTCTCTTGCGCCTTTTTTTTTGGGGGGGAAGAAATGGGACATGGATATTCTTACTTGTTGGTCGTTGGTCAAATCTTTGCTGTACTGCTAATTATGGGCGTCTTTTAGTATGATGAAGTCTATGGTCAGTGGCGAACCGCCTTGGATACCACCGCTCAAGTTAACAATGGCTATAGTTTCTCTGTGGTGCACTTACTTGGTGCTTTTTTGGGGTTAACACCGCCCAACAATGCGCGTTATTCCGTTTTTCATACTCAACCGAAGATTTTGATACCTGTTCGTACGATAGACGCCTATTCCCTGTCGTATCATAGGAGAGATGGGTGGACAATCAAGATATTAGGTATGTCGGTAGTTGTCATTGCTGACCTTTGGTAGTACTAAAATGTGCCAGCATTTACCGTCTTCTTGTTAGACGCGACTCAAACGATATCTCTGACCTGCTATTGCTGGGTATTACTGGCACAGAGAGCATTCCGTTTACCAATATGGTTTCTAATTACGGGGCCACCTCTGAACTCCGTCTGTAAGTCGGCAGCATCTTGACGTCGTATTCGCCTGCTAAAGTCAAATTTTAGCATCTGCGCTAATCCAGTTCTTTTTCGCCTGGTATTTGTCGTTGCATTATTCTATTGGCCACTATTATTATATGACATGATCATAGGAGGATTTATTGTTTAAGGCGGACGAGAATGGGTCGTACGATGTCGTCGTTCATTGTGTTGGTGAGAGCGTTACGGAGTTCTTTGATATACTTGGGCTGATCGAATTACGAATGCTTTCTAAGTTGTCGCTTTGCCAATTTGCTGCAGGAATGTCACTAGCGGTATGGGGGTGGTTTGTACCATGTGTCTCATCTGATTATCGTTTCAGTATCTCCTTCCACGCCTCGCAAAATCTCCGCGTAAAACTCAGTCTGATATAAGAAAAGTTGCTGCGGTGCGAATATGAAATCTCTCGCTTTTCATCAAGTTGACTCTTGTCGATACTAGGTATGGTTGGTCGGTAACTGTGTCTGTGACATCACAATCGCGGTGACCATGGTCCTAAGCGTACTGCCTTCTTTCGCCTCACTAGCACTGAGCTCATATACGTCAACCATAGCTGAAGCAGATTCGTAAACGATCTGTATTTCACAGAACTGACACCATGTTGAATCGGCTTATCACGATCTCTGTTCAATCCGGTTCAATTGCTGCAATCGTTACTGTGGCCGAGCTCCTCCTTTATTTCATAGTTCCGAGCACTGCTTTGCACGTATTCATGTAAGTGAATATTTGGCATTTTAATGTTCATTAAAGTTCTCCCCGTTAAATTTGTAGCATGTACATTCGTGGAAGACTGTAAGTTTCGGATTTATCGAAGCATTGGCTCAATCATAACAAACAGCTAAACAGGTATACGAGCATCCTTTTAGGGGCTTTGAATGGAAGGGGGTTGTCGCGCAGTAGTGGATCGGTTTCTGGCCAACCGCCTTCTGCCTTGCGTTTCGCTCGTGAACAATCGTTGGTTACATTGGCGGATGATGCTGCGCTCAATGCAAGACCAATAGACGTCACTTCGCAGACTCGTTAATTGATCTACTCGCATTATGGTGGTACTGTAGATCGGCTCATAACAAAAGCATCAGCTTTTTGAATTCATAGCAAGTATCTTTGACTGGACGCCGACTTATTAACATATCTTATTTACAATCTTTCTTAAAAATGAGCTTAGTTCATTGATTAATCAACGTAAGCGTATGTAAAATACTGGAAGGCTATAGGTAGAGGCCTTCGGGTGTACCTTCATTCTTCCTGTACAACACCTATAAAGCAAAGAAATGAGTGTCCATTGGTGAATGAAGGTATTGAAGTTGACCTTCTCTCTGGCTGTTGTGAAGTCAACCTTGGTAACCCTCATCCGACGTTCCCGCAAAGCAAGAAGTCCGGCCTCTGTGCAGACTGCTTTGATATCAGCCCCAGACAAGTCATCTTTCATCGTTATGTATTCTTCCAAGTCAACGTCCTCACTGAGACTCATTCGTGCGGTATGTAGTCTGTATTAAAGGTTAGATGACTGAAAAAGGATAGCATATATATACGCACCGGAATATATGACGTTTTGTTTTGACGTCAGGTAAAGGGAACTCAATCTTGCGGTCGATTCGCCCTGGGCGGATGAGCGCGGGGTCTAATGTTTCAATACGATTGGTCGCCATAATGACCTTGACGTCACCGCGAGTGTCGAAACCATCCAACTGGTTTAGCAGTTCCAGCATTGTTCTCTGAATTTCTCGTTCTCCACCCGATGTCGAGTCATATCTTTCCTGCAAGATCAGCCTGTGAATGATCAGGTGTTTGGGGAACGCACCGTTTAGTACCGATAGCGTCAATTTCGTCTATGAAGACTATACTTGGTGCATGCTCTTCTGCTACACGGAACATCTCTCGAACAAGCTTGGGGCCATCGCCGAGATACTTCTGTATGAGTTCAGATCCGACGACGCGTAAGAAAGTTGCGGACGTCTGATTAGCAACGGCTTTGGCAAGCAGAGTCTTCCCTGTACCAGGTACCCCGTACAGAATGACACCTTTTGGAGGTTTGATGCCCATTTCTTCGTAAAGTTCTGGGTGTGTTAGTGGGAGTTCCACCGATTCCTAGCCAACTAGTGAGTCAAGACCGGATAGATAGCAAGAAGTAGCTCAACCTTAATTTCCTGTATCTGCTGCTCGAGCCCACCGATATCTGCATAGCTCTCTGTTGGGGCTTTGTCGAGTTTCATGATACTGACCAAGGGGTCGGCGTCATCTTGCAATACCCCAACAATAGCCTGAGTCTTATGGTGAAGTAAAACTTGGCATCCAGGTTCCAGAAGGTCCTTGTCAACATAGGACATGATTGAAACATAGGACTCGGGCCCTGAAGCTGTACTTATGATGGCGTGGTCGTCGTCGATGATTTCTTCCATGGTACCAACTGCCATTGGACTGCCTCGTAGGTCATCCACTCTGGATCTGTCCTCTTCATTCTTCTCCTCGCGAGTTGCCTCTGGCTTCAAACGTTCTTGGTTCTGCACGAACTCTTCCTCTAACAATAAATGGTCTTTGATACGCTCCATTTTGAGAAGTTTCAAACGGCAACGCATGGTTGGGTATACTGCGGGAAGTTTCGAGGAGGAAGATGGACCACGTCTTTTCTTTTTGCCAACACGAGTAGGTAGAGGGGGTTCCCATTTCTTCTTTTGCGGCTGGCCTTTCTTATCCTTATCCCCTGTGCCACCGCCTCCTTCTTGGGGTTGGTTTGATGGAGTGTTTCCCTATATTTAAACGCTAGTCAACAAAAAAAATTGGGAAAAGAGGGAAGTAATGCGTACCATGGTAGTAGTAGTAGATGAATACGGAATTCAAGTCGGGGACGCGTCAGTCTTCCAATTTAGGACTCCATCACGTGACTCTCTATCCTGCAACACTGCAAACCAAGCTGCGTGGCAGGTGGCGACAACGATAATGGACTCTGCTAGAGCAATCACTCCTCTGACGGCCAACTCTCATTTCATTGCAGCAGGTAGGTATATCATTTTTGGATAGCTCACATGCTTATCTCGCTCTTTTTATTAGACGATGACGACCTCGACGACGATGACATTCCTGGCTTCACGCATCCAAGTCTCGCATCTCCAGCCGACAAAGGCAAAGGAAAGGCATTGGAACCGGAGCAACTAGCGCAACCCTCGTCCGCGAATGCCAATGTTTCTGGGAACATTGGAAGTTCTGACAATGGAATGGCGCGACCATCCAGACGTTCTGTCGGAGGGGTACAAGTTGAAACTCGGTACGGTTCAATATCACAAACTGGGTCCTCGGATTCTTAATGTTTTAGATATTCCGGAGTCGATACACTTGAAGAACCCATATCGAAAACTATCGTATGTCTATTTTCCCTCAAGCCCGTAGCTTTGGCAGAACATATCTTCACAGGCCCGCGACCTCCTTTCCATTTATTCCAAGCTCGTACAGGTGCTGTATCCTCGGAAAGCCGGCGGTCGTGAAGTTCTCCGGTAGGTCGGTTTGTTTCGCATGACGTCGGTTTCATCCTGAAAACCACACAGTGATTGGGACTTGTGGGGTCCTCTTATTCTGTGCCTCGGTCTGAGTATTATGCTCAGTCTCAATGTACGTCTTATGATCAGCTTATCTGTGTAACACACCAATTGTTTATTTATAGGCACCAGCAAGCCAGGCTTTGGGTGTATTCACAAGTGTTATAGTGATATGTTCGCTGGGTGCATTGGCGGTCACAGTTCAAGCCAAGGTAATTCTACTTTATACCATCGTGCTGTCCATTAATCTATCTGCCATCAGCTCCTGGGAGGCAGAGTGTGCGTGTATAATTTCTGATGGTTCAAGTAAACCCGCCAACATAAGGTAGATCGTTCTTCCAGGGATTGTGCGTTCTGGGGTATTGTATAGCCCCGTTGGACATTGCTGCTTTAATTGCATTATTCGTGCCCGTCATTTATATCAGAGCTCCTGTCGCCCTGCTTTGCTGGGCCTGGTGCATTTGGGGTGAGGAAAGTCATGTTGCTCACTGCTCATTCGTTTAATATCGTCTGTCTAGCATCCGTAAACTTCCTCGATGGTACGAAAATTGAGCAACAGAGAATCTTGCTCGCTGTATATCCGTTGCTGTTCGTGATCCCCTCTGCCCATTTCGATGAATTTGACTCTTGGTTCAGCTTGTTCTACTTTGTTCTAGCATGGATGATCCTTATTGGATAAGCATGGATTAATACTTGATGGCATTTAATCTCATAGTATGGTGGGTTGATACCCTTATGTAAATAATTCCTTGGGTGTGCCTTTTGAGGGCGGAAGGAAGATAAATTATTACACCTAAAATACCGGCAAGCTGTTTTCTACCTCGAATAATTAGCCAGCCGACCCCGGGCCTCATTCCATTGTGAAGGATTACGATCATTCCTTCCTATGAAGATAGGAAGGAGATGTGGCATAGGGTACACACGATAGTTGTAAGAAACGGTATTCGTTTTTGGCCTCATCTTCGAACATGCTCCGCCTTACGTCTCAGCCGACGTATTCCCTCCTACTGGTCTTGTTTCAATGGCGACCTCTGACGAGATTCGTGAGATTTCTGAAAACGCCATTTTAAGTTGGTCTAGATCCGCATCGAGGCTTTCTGCCCGCGTCTTCATCTAATAAGACCCTGTGAGGATACTTAAACCCAAAGACACATGTAATCACATACGGACGCAATGGTTTCACTAGCAGCTATTAGCTCATGATGGTGATTATATACAAGAGATTGACGTTCGCTGTCTAGCTCTCGAATTTCTAAATGCACTAAGATTGAGAAGGGCAATGCAAGCGAAGGGGAGCATGGACACCTGTAAGAAGTTCGTTTTCCCTTTTCAATAACGCAGGTAATGACGTGGTTGTTATTAGTTGCTCATAATAGGATTTTGCATCGAAAGCAGGAGAATCTGTGTTACGAGTAAGAGAATGTTTAACGCAGAACAATCATTTGGTACCGAAATTCAGTGGATCTGTCGAAACTTTGCCGGAAATCGGTGGTGGACCAACGCCTAGACCATAATGCTTTCTTAGCAGATCCCTTGCCCGTGCTTTCTGGGGTGGTGGCGTTGAAGGGGCAGATCGTCGGGTGGGAAGATCCAGCGGTAAGTTTGCTGTTGGCGTCGGTGGCGTCGTTGGGGCTGTAGATGAGATGTGGAGAGAGGAAGTGGGAGGACGTGGAATCCCAGAATGGCGACGTTCGATTTTGGGCGTCGAGGTCATTTTAATAGCCAAGACAGATTACATCATCCTAACGCGAAACGTCACTAGTGACAATTTGTCACGATCCTCTTTTACTATAACCAATGGACAGCTCCATCGACAACGACGAGGTTATTGCAGACAGCGAGGATGAAGGAAATGGACTGGGTAACACAGGTAATTTGCACTTTCTGCCCTGCTTCCACTATTGTTCTACGTAATTGTATGCAGCCCACGTACCACAGACAATCACTCAGGATCCAATTACTATCACATTGCGTCCACTTTCGAGTATTGAGGACCCTACGACTCCTGCCTATACCGCCCAGTCGCGTCCAAAACCGCGTCTCGTTAAGAAAACGATTCAGACGCATGATACCAATCTCGTTCCTGACCCAAATCCTACATTCTCATCCATTTCAGGTGACACAGAATTCTCTAACATAGCCGACCGCGCCAAGATGCGCTCTCGTGCCAAGGCATCCACGCAGGAACCTTCCTCCACTATAATAGACCTAAGTTCAGATGATGGCGATTTTAGCAACGCTCTTCCACCACTTAAAAAAAGACGTACTACAACTGCAAAGCGTAATGCTTTGTCTTCGGCCAAAACCGCAGATGAAAGTGCTGCCGAAGTGGATACTATCAGCCGGAAGGCTCGTCCTCGCCCACGACCTATAGCCAGTGCAAAAGGGAGCACCCTATCAGACCCTATTACGACCTTCTCTCGTGCAACGGAGACCGGTTTTCCAGCAATATCGTCCACCTCTGACAATCATGGGCCAATCCCATTTAAACTCATACCCTCTCAGCTACCACCTTCGGATATCCCAACATCTACTCCAGATTCCTTCGAGCACCCGCCGATTGAGACGCTCCCTCAAAGCTCGACTGACTTTGATCATCCTTCTTCACCTTCTTCGCTTTTTAGTGCATACTCACACGGCACGAGAAAAAAAGGTCATACTGTTGTTGCTGATGTTGATGAACTTGCCTCCGATCCGAGTCTGCACAATATGGATGTGGATGTACAATCGATGCCTCCACCTACCTTTTTTGCAGGGTCATCGTCATCACCTGTAATGAGAGATGTACCTCCCGTCGGCCGTCATGGCGAAAGTCCACCTATAAAAGCACCCGTCCCGAAAAAATCGCGTAAAAAACCGGTCATCGAGTCTGATGGAGGTAGGATCGAGAACAAAGTTGGAAATAGCTCAAAGAAATCGAAATCGAGAAGAAAGGCAACAAAAAAGGTGGAAGTAGTGATTGAAGCTAACAAGAAACGGAAAGACACTGTGGAAAAGAAACAGGTTCTTAGAAACGAGGAGATTGTTAATGGTGACGACGACGATGATATGAACCTTTTCCGAGACCCCCCACAAGCAAGCAATGGACCCAAGGGAGTGGACCTTTTCGATTCGCTGAGCTCGTTATCGGAATCCGACAGCGATGGCACAAGGAAAGCTAGCGCTAGGCGTAAGCGAAACCCACCACATAAAAATAACGTCGATCCACCTCAAGGCGGTCATCCAGAAGTCGGAAGAAGCTCTACTACCGGAAAAAAGAATCGCCGGGTCAAATCTAACGACGGAGGCTCAAACGTACGGGACGAGTTTTCCCCTGTGAAAAATACAAACGCAATTACAAAGGGAAATTTTTCTGACGCAAGCAAGTCGAATAAAGGCCAGGAGGCTAGTCTGACGAGGGCAAATGATGACGTTGAGGACAGGGAAGACAGTCCTGTAAGAATGTCCTCTAAGGTGTGTGAGGTTCATCCCCACCAAAGTATTCTATTTCATTAATCTATCAGGAAAATGCTCAGCCTGCTTCGGTTGCGTGTTTGGGTTTAGAAACTCCAGCTAGTGGCAAAGAAAAGGTGACACCCAGTCTCACATCGCGTTATTCAATTGCCCCCAAGTCCAAACCCACGCCAATGTCTGATCTTATTCGACGTGTCAACTCAAAACCCGGCTCGCCCTTCTGTTCCCCTGTTCCACGATCAGCGACACCAGGTACAGCATACTCACCTTATGTGAAGGCATCACGTAAAGCTCTTTCTCGCATTGCTCCTTTGCATCCAAATCGCCGTACGCCGCCACCACCACTGCCACCACCTCCCCCCAGGAAAAAGACAAAAAAGGAACTAGAACGTGAAGAACAGTGGGAGGAAGAATTGATTGAGAGTGTGGGGGGCATTACGGAATGGGCTTGTATGACTGATGCGGAGAGGAAGGAGTTGAGGAAAGCCAAAATAGAGAGTGAGACGCATGGATGGGAGGACTAGCAGCATGATATGATCAATACCGGGATAGTGGAAGCGAGCGGACACAGTGTGGACCTCTAGCTGTGGATCCTTTACCCAGATTATGCACTTTCTTGATGGCTTCATTTCGACTCGAATCTTCGGTTTCACCCAAATCATCTACATCTACAATCTCGTCACATGGGGACAGCGGAACGGAAGGCCGACAATCAAGTGTTTTTAGTAACAGAAGAAAATGATATGATGTACGAGCGCTTTCGAGTGGGGTTCCTGGTCGCCCAGTCCTGTGTGACAGAAATCTGCGACCTGCCGAAGGTGCGTTACGCTACAAACGCGAAGAAAGCACCAAACACGGCACTGACCCACAACAGTTTTCCCGACTTGGATATTTTGTCTTTGGCACGAACGAACAGACCAATTACGACACACTGATACAACGATCTGTCAGCTCAGCTCGCAATGGCCCATCGGCGATATGTCAATTTTCACATTGACATCCGGCAATCATTATCGTTTTTAGTGTTTTTTCCATCTTTTCTGGTGTCGGTCGTTATCAAGAATAGACCCAAGTGTTGAGTGCTGAATATTTCGTTCCGTTTTTCTACTGCAAGATGTATAAAAATAGAGCGGATGACTGATGAGGTTCTCATGCTAGACTCGGGTTGGCTGACAGTACAGTATGGGGCAGTCAAGATCATAAGTGAACGTAAGCTGATACCTGTCGGCTTTCAAAATCGAAGCTGATGGTACTATACCAGCACCAAGCGTTAAATCTTCTCGGAGACTGGGAAACCATCCATAACACTTACTTTTACTCCATCTGACGGGTCACACGTTCGTCCCAAAATAGTTGGCTCTGTCTTCTAAACAAATATCAATCCGTGCTCAATGCTCATGGCACACCCCTAAAGCCCATCCCGATGCTACGACTATCTTTTTTGCCAAATGGTCCTCGTAATTGTACATATTTCGTGAGGTTTGAAACTCTTAGCTCTGGTTATTGCGGGCAGCCCGGAACACATGACAATTATGCAAGAAACACCGTTAGAGCCGGCAACCCTGTTGATTCAGGCTCATTCAGAACCATGCCACTAGACGTGCTATACGAAGTAGGTCTGCTAGCATTGTATGGCTTGCTTGTCAAGACTATTTATCTCTGTGCTTAGATCCTTGCCTACCTTCATCCTCTCGACCTCTTGCGCTTGGCTCGCACATCACACAAACTCCGCACAATACTCATGTGTCGATCGTCTAGATTCGTCTGGAAGGCTGCTCTCGTGAACGTGGAAGGTCTACCATTCTGCCCATCGGACTTGACCGAACCGCAATACGCTAGTCTCGTCTTCGACGAATACTGCCACGTGGGTTCATTATCATCGATGATAGTCCTTTGCACGAGTTTAAGCTCTGTTCCATCTTAACCAGTTCTGCCTTGTACCCAATATACGCCAAGTGTTCTGGTCATGTCGCGTGCGTTGTTGCGACAAGTGTTCACGCATTTAGTAAGTTACTCGCGCATAATTTTCAAGTGACCGGCCATTTATTCCCGTGAAGTTTCGTACCTGAATCGCTATTGAAGCAAACATTTCCGCTTCATCCGGGATTCTGTAATTATGAAGAGATATTTCCTTACACCATACACCCTAGTCAGTTTCTGCTCTCTATTGTCTAGCTGTCTATTACTCATATTCAACTTCAAGGACCTAAGTCAGACAAGGTCTTATATTTCCTTCCAGCTGTGAGGGCATATATCCAGGAGTTGTTGGTGATCTCTTGTTCAACCCCTGCGTTGGCGCAATGGAGTGCCCAGAAATCACTAGAACAATCAGCGAGAATCAAGGTGAGCGGTTTTGTACAAGCTGGGAGATTGGGTAGTCCCTTATCATAAAAAAGCATGCTAGCCTCTGCGAGTCATGGGTTTATCACAATGCATATCGTCCATCATCGGATATCAGCCTCATTCTCTCAGTCATCGGGCTCAGCATTCTACTTATGGTTCTCTGGTGATAATTGGCGTCCGCTATGTTCAATCTTCGCGCTGTGAATCGTCATCTCGGGTTTACCAAACCGGGGTCTACCTCCACCGTAACACGCCTCCCAATTCTTATTACCAATTGCGGGAAGTTAGTAGGAGCGTTGTTCGCTTGGATGGGGCTATACTACGATGTCGATGACATGCATCGGTAACGACTGTCGCCTGAAGGACGTAGGGAGTTGATGAAGCTGCGCCAGCATTTGCTGGGGTTCTGGCTGGCTGAACGCGAAGGCTGCAAGGTTTCTACTAGTAGTAGTGAGCCCTTGTCTGGCACGGTGGAAGCTTTGGACAGTTAAAATGAAATGTATAATAGAATGCTAGCAGCTCCGAAAATCAGATAACTTGTGTTGATTACTACCATATTGGTTTAGTTAGCAATATGGATAGTTCGATGAGATGCATAGGACTACGTGGCGGTGTCGATGTTAGTCTGGCATACTGCAGCCAAATAAGGCACCGCGCAAAGTTCATGAAATACCCACCACAACGTTGACAAAAGCTAGTCGCTCATGAGTCTACTAGGCACTTTCGACACTATCAAGGATCAGGCCAAGGATGCCATCTATGCGCTTACTTCTTGCCTCTGTCGGCAGGCCGCCAAGGTTAAAATAAATGGTCGCACATGTCAGTGTTAAACAGCTCGCGTAAAGTCGCTGCTACGCACTCGAGACTTACAGTCTGCTTTTGCAGTTGAGATTCTGAAAGTTCTTGGAGAAGGAGGGTTTTCTTTCGTGTATCTGGCCCAGGATGAGCATAGTGGAGTGAGTTTTGCAGTCTTGCTATATAAGAACTATACCCTGACCGTATTGGTATTATAGCGCCAGTTTGCACTGAAGAAGATTCGCTGTCCCACGGGTTCTGAGGGCGTCAAAGAAGCCATGCGGGAAGTAGAAGCTTATAAACGCTTCAAGTGAGTCGAAGCATACCACTATCAAAAATATATTCTTAGCCGATACAGACACCCAAATATTATACGGATACTGGTGACTATCAGCTGCAGGCACATGCGAAGCCGTTCGCGCAATGCACGACTTTCGCGCCTCCTCTACCACTTCAACACAGGCGAACAATAGCAGCTCACGAAGACAGCATCAGCGACCTAATCGACATTCTGAGGATGATGAGAGTTTCCCCCATCCAGAGGGGGATGGTGACGGAGGGGTGACTGTGCCGTTGGTCACCAAGCATCGGGTAGAAGATGAAGGTGAGGTCGTGTTTGACGGAGATGAAGAGTTAGCGCAGCCAAATCAGGGGGGAGAGCTAGTTCCCTATGCACACCGGGATTTAAAACCTGGGTAAATTGTGCTCAGCTACTACTCCGCTAATTGTAACTGACGAGACATCAGGAATGTGATGATTGCAGATGATGGCGTGACTCCTATACTTATGGATTTCGGGAGTACCGTCAAGGCAAGAATCCCAGTCGAGAACAGGCAGCAGGCGCTACTCCAGCAGGTTTGTATCTGTGAATGTCAAGTGTCCTCTAGCCAACTTTGACACACGAACCACCTTAGGATATCGCAGCAGAGCAAAGTACCATGGCATACCGCGCTCCAGAGCTGTTTGATGTCAAAACTGGCCAAACACTTGATGAAAAAGTCGACATCTGGGTATGAAGTCTATATCATATCGGGGACTGAGGGGCTCATTGTGTACCTAGTCATTGGGGTGCACATTATATGCCTTAGCATATTCGCACTCACCTTTTGAAAACACACAGACAACTGAACAGGGGGGCTCGATAGCCATGGCTGTGCTAAATGCCCAATATAAACACCCTAGCTCTGCATACTCGCAGGGTTTGAAGGATCTCATAGATAGTATGCTCAAGGTTAACCCTACTGAGCGACCGGATATTCACCAGGTTGTTTACACATGCTGTCTCTTTAATCGTAGCCTCTGATGCTTATGTTCCAGATAATCCAGATGACGGACCGAGTCCTACAAACCTTGGCATAAAACCGATTGTGTGTATAATTATTTTGGGAGTGATTTGCAGTTATTATACAGAAGTAATCGAATGGACTAATGCTATGGATCCTCGTATCGTGACGACTTGTTTGAGTGTTTACCCGACGCTTGTAGCTTTTCGTTCTTTTTTTGGTTGGATGCTCGTAGACGCGCCATTATTGCCCTGGTAGACGCAGACCGTACAATGTCGGTTATGTTCGTGCTTTCCACTTTTTGAGGCGATGGCTTTACAGCAGAAGCCGGCGGAGACGTCGTTACAATCGCAAATTTTTGCTTCTTTTTGGGTGGTGAATTACCTGCCGGTGCTGTTTCGGTAGGTTCTGCTACGACGGTCTTCTTGAGCTTGTCCTTGGCCTTTTGCTTCTCTCTTCTAGCTTTTTGTAATGCTGCACGGGCATTCTGTACGACATATAGCATAAGAGAATGTTTGAGTGTACTAGAACATACCCTCTTTTGAGATCGTTTGGAATTTTCAGACGGGGACGATGCTGGCTGTTTATGTAGATTGCTATGGACAAGACTCCATGCGTCGTATTCTGGGCTGACCGCTGATGCCAGATCTCTGAATGACTTCATATGTCGCTGGTGCGCCTATATGAGAAGAATAAGATAGTATGTCGTGATGAATTACGAGGAATCGTGCATGCATTGGATGTAAGATGGACTTGGATGACTTTTGTACCTTTGAGGAGTTTGCCCGGACAAAGAATGCAGGCATTTACTGTCGGATCCAAAGAGAGGACATATAGAGGATCACGGAGAGCCTCTTTTACAGAAATGCCCAATCTGTCATCGTCAACTTGGTCCACATGGAGTCCTGAGTCAT
Organism: Rugosomyces carneus; assembly: GCA_018221805.1. Lineage (NCBI taxonomy): Eukaryota > Fungi > Basidiomycota > Agaricomycetes > Agaricales > Tricholomataceae > Rugosomyces > Rugosomyces carneus. The sequence goes on from JABCKM010019875.1 coordinate 23,687, forward strand.
CTGAATCTGTAGTGGAGGATTCCTCAGAGTCTGTGTCGTTGAGATCGAGCCCTAGTTCCTCTTCCTCTTGTTTTCTTTTACGACGCTTTTCGACTCGTTTGAACATGACAACTTGCAAGTCCCGGATAACCGGGCCGGTGACAACACTCTAACTCATTGCGTCGATGCACAGGCTCTCGCCTCATAGAGCCCTTGTCCATACTGCATCCCGGCCATTCAAAGGAAGGTATAATCCTCCTCCGCCTCCTGTACTCGACGACTTCCAACTACACAGGCTAAAAAATGACTCTGCAAAAATTTTAGAACGCGTAGCAAAACCTCCGCCCTACAACCACAAACACACCCCATCCCTCCGAGGCCAAGAAAAGAGGCTTTCTGCCGCTTTGTTAACAAAAAAACACACCTCCAATGACAAAACAGCCTTCGAGCAAGGCGTCGAAGAACCTGAAGCAACAGGATCCCTCAAAGCTTTTCCTCCGGGCACATTCATAGAAACAAGAAGGCAAGTTGTGAATATAAAACTCTCAAGCTCTCAAAGACTAAGTGCTTTTCGTGTAGAAACGACATTGCCGCTCATGGCGTTATCCTTGGAGAGGGCATTTATAACAAACGCAGGAGACTCACGATGCTAACAGCTTCTGGAGAGATCTGGTTTCCTATAATGGACGACGTCTTATTCTCTATCCCTAATTTTGTTCCCTCAGATCTCGTTGCAAGATGTGGTCAAGAGGAAACCGTCTATGATGCGCCACAAATAAATGCCCGAGTACGCGTTCTAAAAGAACTCCGACAACTAGACTGGGAGACGGAAAGGAAACTCAACATCGTAAACCAGAAATGCGATGGTCTGTACGACAGAATTCGCTCTCCTGATCCAGATCAATGGGCACAAGCAACATCCACAGACATTGCTCATCTCATTGATAGCAAGGAACCTACTGTGTATACCTATTTCGCTGTTCACAAGTTTATGATAACCAAGCCCATTTACTATGAAGCCCATGATAGCTATGAGTCTACCCGAATTTTCCGCGTTCGACCCAAGTCTCACGTCGACCTCATTCGAACCATCCAAGGTTGGTCCCGGCGCCCCGACGGCCCTATTCAGGATTTTGGCAAAAAAGCGCGCCAAGTCATAGACACGAACAGGAAATTACAAAAATCGTCTCGCAATGACCCCCCTTCATACCAGCCCGCAACCCATTCTTGGACGGAGGACGAAACCACCATCCTCGCATTTTTACGGCACTCGTCGCGGAGAACCCGCTCAACCCAGAGTGATCCATATTCTCTTGGACAAAGCTTCATCCTCAAACAGATAGACATTCAACGACCCAGTGTTTCTGACCATGATGTCCACACAACTCTTATCGATCTTGGAGTGTTAGCACCCTGGTCAGATCCTGCCACAATGGATCCTCTCCTAGATCTCGACCTGGAACCTGAGATGACATCTACCAGGGTTCAACACAAGGAGGCCTTTGTCGCCCAAGGTTTTGCTGCGATTGTTTCGCAGACACCTGGGACGTCCTTGGGAGCCGAAGAATTCCATCCCAGAGATCCCCTGGAATCTGTCCGGCACGATTTCGGCGACTTACCAGTATATGTTGTCGATGATGCAAGTGCAGAGGAGCTCGATGATGGCGTTTCCATTGAACGAATACCTTCGGAACCGACCAATTTTTGGATACATGTGCACATAGCTGATCCTGCTTCTCTTATCCACCCCCAACACACCCTGGCTCAAGAGGCATCTAGACGCTTGCAAAGCCTATACTTTATCCATCGCTCGTGGCCATTGCTCCCCCGAGGCATTATGAAACATCCAACATAACATGGTATACCCATATTACGACGGGTTGCCGAATCTCAGCAGATGGGCGATAATATCGAGGAAGTTGAGACTCTGCGGAATCAGCGAACACCAAACAATTATATACCATCTGATTCGGGCATGCCCAAGGCGGGATTTCTTGCTACCAGTGGCTACTCGCTCGAAGCTGGTCCTCATTTTGGATTGGGCATCTTGAGGGGTGAAGGTTACACACGTGCTACGTCGCCCCTGCGCCGCTACGTAGATCTAGTCACCCATTGGCAGATTCATCACAAACTCCTCGGCGCTGCGGCTCCTACACCCCACTTCCCATTCAATGAAGCAGAGCTTATGAAAGTTGCCGTCTCCGTGCAAGCGTCGGAGAAATTGCACAAGTCTTTGTTACGGAATCATACTCGCTACTGGCAGCTTATGCTGTTGGGCCGTTGGCTTGACGGTATGACCCCAAGCGAACGAAAAAATAACCCCACATTGAGGAGGCTTGAAGCTACCACCATGGTGGATCCCACAATGAATATCAACTCTGGAACTCAAAAGCTCCAAGTGGAGGTCACAATTCCCCTGTTGGGTCTCAGTGGTAATTTAGAAAATTTGGACACTTCAGATATCAAACCCGGTACACGTTTCCCAGTCACAATCGAAGAAATTCGCCTTGGAACGCGTCCGAGACTCGGCGTCGTCATCCGACAGTAATCTTTATCATGCGTTTCATTATAATTTGTAATTTGCTATACATCACGTTGAATAATCGAACCCCACCTTACTTGGATTTACTGTACAACTACCTGTCAATGATACTGGGTCTCCTTGATATACTTTCTCGTCAACACGTGAGAGAGCTCGGTCACTGGTCTACCAACTTCATTTAACAAGTCCATTTCAATTTTGCATTTGTATCTGTAGAAGGCATACACTGGTAGGTTGCTAAGTGTTGGCTCTATTCCTTTGTTTTAGACCAGTCCGTCATTACAGTGATACTACGTATTGGGAGATCGCCGGACTCTCATACATGTTATTCGCCTCAGATCCTGGCAATGGAAGAGTAGCCGAGCCGCCAGATGTCATCACTAACATCCTATCTATCTACCATGACCACACAGCAGGGCTTCATGAAGGTAGCGATAGCCTTGGGTTCAAACTTGGGGGACAGATTCTTCAACATCGAGCTTGCCCTTCGGCTGCTCGAAAGGCCTGGGGCTCTGTCGAGGGATAACACTAGTTTTGACAGTACTGACCACCCCATATCAACAATCATCGATACGAGTTTCCTCTACGAGACGTCACCGATGTATGTGACGGATCAACCACCGTTTGTTAACTGCGCCTGCATGGTGCGCGTGAACTCCGTTGAAAATTCGAGTTGCCACCCAATAGGTTCACACTTTTTCTTAGATCGAAACAAATATACCTCCAATTCTGCTGTTGAAACATCTAAAGGACATCGAATCCACAACAGGCCGGATACCCTCCACCAGGAATGGCCCCCGTATGGTTGACCTTGATGTTCTCTTCTATGGAGATCAGGTCATTAACACTCTAAGAGAAGACTCGTCCAACCTGGATGATCATCTGACTGTACCGCACCCCAGGATTGCCGAACGTGAATTTGTTTTACGACCGCTTCACGAGTGAGTGTTTATCGCTTGTAGGGACGAGTAACTGATCCGTTTTAGCATGATTCCAGATTTCATTCATCCCGTTATGAACTGTTCGATCCACGAGCTCCTAGCCTTGCTACCCGAGGAGGACGCTCAAATGCGCAGAGTGATCCCATTCCCATCATACCCCCTACCACCTGATATCAACTGGAGTCACCCCTCCGTCCCTATCGTTCCAAAAACTCTCACTTACTGGACCCACCGAATTGCGGGAAAGAAACAGCCCACGAAAGTTCCCAGAAAAACGCATGTCATGGCGGCTATCAACGCTACACCCGATTCCTACTCTCGACACAAGACGCCTGACAGCGCGGTGGAGTATGCACGTACTGCTGTTAGGAATGGAGCTTCAATCATTGACATTGGCGCCTACTCTGCCCAGCCTGGATCTGCTTTCGTTACTACCGAGGAAGAGATTCGACGAGTTGTGCCCTTTGTCACTGCTGTTTCAGACGCTCGAGTGCAGGACACTCCTATTAGTATTGACACCTTCCGTCCTGAAGTCGCAGAGGCTGGAATCAAGGTCGGCGTGAATTGTATTAACGACATCTATGCATTTACAGGTCGAGAGTCCTGGCCGTGCTTAGATGACGAGACCCGTGCCCGTGCGGAAGCAGAGATGGTAAAAATGAAGAAAATTGCACGGGATTGTGCGACCCCGGTCATAATGGTTCACTCCCGCGCGGATGCAGGAAAAGACGAGGATTATAGTATGTACATGGAGGGCAAGCCTGGTTCAGTCATACAGGGTGTTCAGGTGGAGCTTGGAAGAAAGGTTGACAGAGCTGTGAAAGGTCGAGGTGGCATCAGGCGCTGGATGGTCATTACGGATCCTGGGATTGGTTTTAGCAAGGACGTAAGAAGTAATCTCGAGGTGCTGAGAGACGCCTCTAAGGTAGTGGGGGACACTATTTTAGACGAAGGTATACCTCTTCAAATTTAGGTACCCTGGGGGTGCTTATCAATATCGCTAGATGCGGCGCCTGCGAGGAGAAATCCATTGAGAGGATATCCCCAACTTATAGCAACCTCACGCAAGGGCTTCCTGCGGGAGATTTTGAGGGAGGGCGATCGAGGACGTGATACCCTTCCAGAGGAGAGAGTGTTTGGTACTGCAGCTAGCATTGCGTGCGCAGTACAGCAGGGTGCATTAGTTGTCCGTGTACATGACGTACAGGAGATGTTCGATGTTTGCAAGATTGCCGATGCTTTGTGGTAGAACCTCAAAGCGTTGCGGATCCGGAAATGTTGTATTTGTTATTTTTTTTTTTGAAAAGATTTTAGCGGCAAAACGTGTTACTGAATAAGAGTTTACGCGCTCGCGAACCGAGTTTTCAATAGTACATGAATACAGGAAATACTATGGCTACGAGGTAATAGCACGTGTGGGACGATAAAATTTGTTTGTGGTTCGATTCCTAAAAATTTGATGAGTATTTATAAATCCGACGTGTCGTTTGGCGGTCAACGCTAACTCTCCTCATGTCCTTTGCAACTCACTTGAACGGCACCTTGCCGTTCAAGGACGTCTGGTCTGCATATGTCGCCGATGCTCAGGCTTTCCTCCCTCAATCAAAATCATATCTCGCTGTTCTCCTACTAATCAATATTCCCATCATTGCTGTCGTTCTCAACGTACTCCGGCAGGTGGTGAGTTCTACGGTCGATTTTATCGAGATGTTATTGATTTCATATAGATCATACCACGTAAAGCGAGCGATCCTCCGGCCGTTTTCCACTGGTTACCATTCGTCGGCTCAGCCATCCAGTACGGTGATGACCCCTTGAACTTTTTCCTCGCCTGCCGCGAGAAGGTTCGTACAATTCAATATTGATTTAGGAGCATTGATTTACACATTTCATCGTACAGTATGGTGACGTGTTCACGTTCGTATTACTCGGGCGTAAGGTCACCGTCGCCCTGGGTCAAAGAGGGAACAATTTTGTCCTTGGAGGTAAATCCACTGTTTTGAATGCAGAAGACGCGTATACGGTAAGCTTACCTTTATGTACTGTCATTAGTACTGACTGACCTTTCCTCGTAGCACTTGACGACACCGGTATTCGGCAAAGACGTTGTCTACGATGTTCCTAATGAGGTATTAATGGAACAAAAGAAATTCGTCAAGGTTGGTCTCTCGACGGAAAATTTCCGCTCTTACGTTGGCATGATCGAGGAAGAGGTGGAGGAGTTTTTGGCCAACGATAACTCGTTCTCCGTATTCCAAACTGGTGATATCAACGAATGGGGTTCTTTCGACGTCACGCATGTTCTCCAAGAGATCACTATCCTTACTGCGTCCCGGACTTTACAGGGGAGGGAGGTTCGTGCAAGCCTTGACAAGTCCTTTGCGGCCTTGTACAATGACCTCGACGGTGGATTCACCCCCCTCAACTTTATGTTCCCCAATCTCCCTCTTCCTAGTTATCGCAGACGAGACGTGGCTCAAACAACAATGAGTGCGTTTTATGTTGACATTATCAAAAAGCGTCGTGCTGCCGGCAACGTAAGAGTCGGCTGTTCTGATCAAAATATAACTATGCTTACTTCCTTTGTTCCAGCATAACGAACCAGATATGATTGAGGCCCTTATGCATCAGACATACCGCAACGGCGCCCCACTTAAAGATCACGAAATTGCACATATCATGATCGCACTCCTCATGGCGGGTCAACACACCAGCTCTGCAACCGGTTCATGGGCTTTACTTCACTTGGCTGCTAACTCAGAAGTCGCAGATGCTCTATACCAGGAGCAGGTAAAATATTTTGGCAATCCCAATGGTACACTTCGGTCTATGACTTACGAAGAACTCCGAAATCTGCCTTTCTTGGACGCTGTCATCCGAGAGACACTTCGTATGCACCCACCTATCCACAGCATCATGCGCAAGGTTCGGGAAGACATCGCCATCCCACCGACGCTTTCTGCCCCATCGAAAGACTCGACTTATGTCGTGCCTAAAGGCCACTTCGTGCTTGCTTCTCCAGCCGTGAGCCAGAATGACCCGAGAGTGTGGAAGGATCCACTCAGGTGGGATCCTACTAGGTGGAGCGATCCCGAGGGTGTTGCTGCGCAAGCATTCAAGGTCTATGCTGACGAGCACGGCGAGAAGGTCGATTATGGCTTTGGAGCCGTAAGCAAAGGAACCGAAAGTCCCTACCAGCCTTTCGGAGCCGGTAGACACAGGTGCATAGGAGAACAGGTATGTAGCATACATTGTCCATCGAAATGTTTAGCTGAACTATAGCCACCAGTTTGCTTACTTGCAACTTGGTACCATCATCACTACCATTGTTCGTAACATTGAACTACGTATCGATCGGGTACCAGACCACAACTATCATGTGAGGTCCTTCAGCTGTCTAGTGATTTGTATCTCGCTGATTCCGTGCTTTAGACCATGATCACAATGCCAAAGACCCCTAGAACTATCTCTTACAGGCGGAGGAAATGAGGAAAATACATATTAATAGAATGCGTTAGTGGATAATATTATACTTTTTGCTACAGATCTGCTGTTATTTAGACCTTTCATAAATGATTTATGATTATACCACAAGAGCATTGGATATATGGTACTTCACTCCTCCTCATCCTCATCGCTTTCCTTGTCTGAGTCAATGCCAATGACATCTCCGGCACTACTCTCCTTTTCCTTGACCATGCGACCTGCTTCGCGAAGCTTGCCACTAAATGCTTTTCGGACGCCTTGATTCGCACCAATGTCCCAGATTTGGACTTTTGCTTTTGAGCCTCCTGCCGCCACCGTGAGCGGGTCGTCTGGTGAGAAAGCAACGCTGAACACTTTGCCCTGTTGACGAAATGAATAATTAATATAGCAATACAAAGACAAGGTAACAAGACGTACAACACCGAGGTCCCTAGAGTTCACGAGGCTAACATTCCTTTTTCCAACAGCAGCCTCGTCCACGATATTCCAGACTTTAACGAGCTTGTCGGTTCCTCCTGTCACAAGACATCCTTTAATATGAGGATTCACATCTATTGAAGACACGGCGCCCTCATGGGCTGAGAGTGTAAATCGTGATGGCGAAGGGTTGTCCAGATTAGATGGCAGTGTGCGAACGTCAAAGTTGAGAACGAGACCATTCTCAAGAGAGACCTAGTAAAAAGGAGTAATCGTTAATTATCCTGTAAGGAACAATACCAATGCACTTACGTAGAAACCATGGTCCTCCCAAGGATCCCACCGTAAGGCTTCAACATCACTCCCCAGTATGGCACCCACTCCGGAGGTAGGTGACCGCGAGTCAAAGGTCCTAACCGTCCTGTCAAAGCTCCCTGTTAGGAGAACACTGGGTTCTTTCGGATTCCAATGTACAGCCTGTACTTTATCCTTGTGAATATCGAAACTCCTTATCGCACCACTACCTGATCCATCTCCATCGGCAATGGGATCCCTGCTCAAGTCCCATAGCTTTACGGTCCGATCGGCGCTTGCACTTGCCAATAAATTCTTCTGGATTTTGTTCCAGCTGAGCCCAAGGACTGCATCCACATGATATCCTTTCTCCACCGTTCGGTGTTTGGGCTTTTTCTTCTTCTTCTTGCTTGTTCCTAACGGCTTTGGAACATGTGCCTTGGTTTGATCTGGACGACCAAGGACGGAATGAGGATACATTGCTTCCACAACATCAAGAGACCAGATTTCAATTTCGGGATCTAGTGTGCCCACAGCAATATAGTTCCCGGGGTTAGCTCTATTGGTGGACGAAGCAGCAGGAGCAAAGTCCATCCATTCCAAACATAGGGGAAAGTTTGGAAGCATGAGATCGTGGTGTACATAGAGATTTTCCTGTGATTCGTCATAGACATAGATTTCCAATTGCGATATCTCGTCCTCTGTTTTAGCGACGACGATCAAATTATCAGTGGGCAGAATTTGTAGATCTTCGCGCTCTTCATCGTCATTCTACGCAAGAGAGGTCAATATAGGTCAACTTAGGTAGATAATAACACACATCTTTGAGTGTAATGTAAGGATCTTCTTCGTTGTCTCGATAGTACGTCAAGCCTTTGATGTTACTGAAAGGACCAGCATCTACATGAGATGAGATCGTAAACGTAGTGAATAGTCGTAGAGCTTCTTACTTGTCTTGTTTTCATCGTCATACTCGTCTAATTTGTATTGCGATAAATCATCATTGGTTTTTGGGCCCGAGTCGATATCCATAGCATCCTCAGTCTCACTTGTTCATGGTTAATCGATCGCAGCGGCGAAATACAATCAACGCACTCCACCCAGTTCTCCTCGTCATCATCCTCATCCTCATCGCCCTTCTCTATCCTTTGGCCCATTGATTCGGCGACTTCTTGGGCTCGTTCAAGTTCTACGCGAGCATCCTCGAGCTCGATTCGTGCCAAGGCGCTAACACGTTCTAATTCCTTTTCATCCAGCACATACTTTTGTGGATGTTGAGCTGAGACCCCCCGAGGAACCCAGGCAACAGCAGAGACAAGACTACTCATGCCAATGCGAGTGGGTAAGATTAAAAAAAGTTCGTACACGTGACCGCGGGGGCTACATTCATCTGACAGTTCAAAGAACCCATCAATACCGTATCAATTCGACGCTACGGTCTATGCTTATAATGCCACCTTTAATCACTACCCTCCATGAACAAGTCCAGCTTTTATTCATGCGATGCCAGCGAAACGGAAAAGTAGGTAAATACTCCAGAATGCGAGACCCGCTTCCAACCACTTTTCCCCAAGGCTCTTCGCGCGAGACGCATTCGACCCAGGTTATAATACGCCGAACAAGTTATACACATTTTGTTGCCACGTAGCCCAAATATCTGAGTCTTTTTTTCATAGTGAGCTAGAACATGACAAGACAATTCCAACACCAAATCCAGACTCGCGTATTCTTCAGGAGTACGTCTCCGGTTTTCAATGACTGTGTCTTTTGGACTCACCTTTCTTAGAATTTGCATGCTTCTGAAGGAGCAAAATAACGTCTTACAATTGATCGAAAAGCGGCAGGCGGATGCTGGTTTGTTATGATCCTATGTGAAGCAGACATCGCGTGCTCACGAACTTCCAGATATCTCGATGCAACCAGTGACACCTCTTCCAGCACGCAGTAGTAGCGTGTGGAACTCCCTTCTGAGATCAACCATGAAGAATGCCGCGCCAACACTTGATAGGTGGCGGGGTGGACTGGATACGCTGTTAATATTTGTATGTTCCACAGCGGCACCACCCTCCTCTATACCAAATATTACTTTCATAAGATCGGCTTGTTCTCGGCTATCATCACCGCATTTTTAGTCGAGTCTTTGAAAACGTTACACCCGAACGACATAGCTCGTACCAATGAACTCCTTGCAAACCTCACGGACGTTATCATTATGCTCAACATAGGGAACAGCTCAGCCGTGGATTTTGAGTTTAGACAACCCGGCATATTTGTACCAACTTCTAGTGACGTGCGCATAAATATCTATTGGTCAATCGCTTTGGTGATTAGCGTAAGTAAACGATAATCAATAAACCCTTGGAGACATTATCGCTGACATATTTGCCAGCTTTCAGTCGCAGCGCTTTCCGTAGCAGGACGGAGTTTCTTGTACCTGCTCATGAAGGCGGAGGGGGATGCAGCTTCCAAGCTGACCGAAATACACATGAGATGGGATATAGCAAAATCACTTCTTGGACCATGTTTAGAAGGACTCCCCCAAGTTCTTTTGATCCCAGTTGCTCTCTTTATATCTGGCCTTCTGGATTCCTTGTTCAGCCTTTCATCAGAGGTATCCCTCATGAACGCGACGTTTTACATCTGCGCTTTATCTGCGACAATCACCGCTATAATCCTCTTGGGTTCCCTGTATCATGGGATTCACTACTCGAAGGTTTCACCCTTTCAGACGTCCCTGTCCAGATTTTTGAGCTCTTTCAAGCAAGAAACAGGGGATGATGCTCAAATGCACACAGAAGCAGATATGTTGTTACCCCATCGATACAGCGAATGTGACCTTTCACTCTCTAATCTCAAAGTCTTTCACGTGGCCATCCAGGAAGCTTTTGACGACGAGACACTCGAGCAAGCCTCGGCCGCTCTCGAAGACATAATGACCGATTCTAGGCTATACAGCCAATTTTGCAATGAAGCTAAATTCCCAGACATCATATTTCAAACAATTCTGCACCTGCTCTCTCCAGAGGCCAGCTTTCGGAGCAACCTGTCTGCTGCCAAGATGATTCGCAGGGTTTTCCTTGGGCCTAGTTAGTTATTTTCAAAAAAACTGCAAAATATAATAAATTTATCCTCATATAGGTGCCCAAAACGAGGAGTTTCATACATACGGGGCAGTATCCGATAGCCTGAGCTCGCACCAGAGAGCCACCCTCCTGACAGCATTGCGAAGAGCTACCGAGGACCACCTTATACACAGACCTCATATGATCAACGAACCGCCAATCACCATTCCTATAGATGCTATGGCCTCCCTAATCCCTCTGCAGGGAAGAACTGAACACCCTCATCCCATCATTTCCCTGCTTTCTGTAAACTATTTAACGCGACAACCTAACCATGACGTTCCGCCTGGACTTTTTGACGCTTATAATCACACCATATGGCTCGCTATATCAGTTCTAGCTCGTCTACTGACCAACCATCCCGCTGGTGGCACGGTGCTGGACTGCGTCAATCTCAATGCGGTCACTGCCGTCTTCGGCCCTTGCACACTTCAACCGATATGCGGGAAAGAACTTTTGTTATCGATGATGAATAGTCCTAAAATGACAGCAAATACAAGCTACCAGGATTCTGTCAAGTACGAGTTGATCACGGATGTCCTCGTCAGCTGGGTCGCAGTGGGAGAACATGCCCTACAGACGACCATCACAGTAGTTGACACTGTCCTTTTGGAATACCTCAGACCGGATTCAACGAGCTATCAGTCGACTCATCGTTCTTATCACCGTGTCGTGCACCACCTCATGATGCTAGTGTACAGGGCTACGGAAGTGTCTTCACCCCAGAATTTATCATTTTGTACAAAGTTCATCCTGAAGGTATCCGAGACTTTCATTTGGGATGTTGGGCGTTTTATGTCCCTTAGGATAATTTTAAGGTTTCTTGTTCTCTTGGACGAGAATGCTAAGTTGATTGACAGAAGAAACTGGGTGGCATCCCGAGAGGCTCTCACCTATGTCTATCGGTGGACACTCTATAGAGCAGCTAGCTTCGGTGACTACGACATTGCAATGACCGAGTTTCAAGATATCATGCCCCCTAGAGACATCTTTTTGTCTCTAATACACAAGGAGTGCCTGAAAATTTCTGGCAAGTGTACGAATAACCTCTAATATCTTTGCAGCTAACGTCTTAAATTGAGCAGATGTAGAAGCCGGATCTAGCATTTTTGAAATGCCTCATCCCCTGCCAGGTTGGGGTTTGAGCGCTGAAGAAGAACAAAGAGTGTTAAATCTAAGTAACATTGTTTTGTAAGGTTTCTCCGTAGCATGAGTAGATTTCATTCCCCAGCTCCATTAACAAACAATCGTTCACGAACGATATAATCTGCTACCTCGTCTGCAACTAATTTCTTCCATTGCTGTGATTCCAAACCCAGATTCTGTATCGTTTTGCGAACTTCACTTGAACTGTAGCCACTGAGATCCCCACCAATATCGATGGTAATAATGTGCTGAGATAAGAACCACTCCTGCGCTAACGAAATGCCCCCGCCCTCTGACAATGGCTGTGCCTTATAGGAGGAAGGACTACGCTGCGCACAGATGATACGAGAGTCATCGCCTTCAGGCGCGGATGAGAAAAATTTGCGCAAAGACGCTATCATTTGCTCCCGTGAAGCATAATAACGAGGCTGAAGGATGCGCTCAAGGGTGTCAAACCCAAGAACAAAATCTAGCTGTACACTGGGTGTTGGGTGTTCTGAAACTTCGGTGAACCTGCTTTGCAAGAAAGCCTGCAAAGTGCTGGCTTTGCCCACAAAAGTTGGCTCGTCGATGATGCCAATCGCGACATTTGCAGAGCCCCCAAAGCTAGAGACTGCAGTACTCGGCTTAACGCCTTGGGCGAAGAGTTGCATCATGTTTAGACGCTGTAGGTAAGACGCATCCCCGGGCTGTAAGGTTTTGTCTGGATTACGAACGGAAAGAAGCAGGAGTCTTGCGTCATAGTCAGGCGCTCTCTCCTGCTGCGTAGGTATGTTTACCGAACTGGTTACTGGAGGCTGAATATTGGCGAGAGCGAGGTGGGCTAGAGTAGGAGGATTGAATGAGGAGTCCAGCACCAGAATTCTGAGGTGATTCCTGGTGAAAGATTCCTGTGGAATCGGCCACCGCTTTTGTGACACATAAACGAGTTCGAGTGGATGTTTCGAGAGACCACGTTGGAGACGGTGAAGTAGAGTCTCATACATCAGTACACAGTCCTGAGATTGAAAGATGAGATAAGATGAGGATATGTCCCCTGACCTTTCACCATCATGCCCGTGTTAGAAAAGGACGCTGATGGTTTCTACACTCCAGGTATCTTATTTATTCTATTCCCCAGCCACTTAATAGTGTCCAGTTGCAGCAGAGGCAGCAGCATCTACATCTAAAGATGTGTCCACCAACGAGAAGCCAGGTGGGTGACCAACAACAATGGCGTGTCGGCTGCGTGTAATGCGATTTCTAGAGGGCGCTAGCGATCTTATCGACTCAAGTTTTGAGGTCACGGTGAGCCGCGATGGCTGTTTGCTGGACAAATGGGATGTAACGCGACACTCTACTAGGTGACTTTAGCCGATCAGCAACAGGATCCAAACTCTCCATTGTTTAGCGTGAAAACTTTCGAAGAACTCGGATTGTGAGTCGAGGAAGACTTTCTACGTTTTACCCGCCTCAACATACTTGTACGCGCAGACACCAGGATTTGCTCAAAGGAATCTATGACATGGGGTTCTCAAAACCATCAAAAATTCAGGAGCGTGCCCTTCCACTACTTCTCGCTAATCCGTAAGCCTAGTATTTCTATGTACAATTTGACGAAAACATCAGATTGGATCGTAGTCCCACAAACATGATTGGTCAATCACAGTCTGGGACGGGAAAGACTGCAGCTTTCGTACTGACGATGCTCAGTCGCGTCGATTTCACTATAAATAAACCCCAAGTGCGTGTTCGGAGTATTATGTAGACTTGATCATACAACAGACATAGGCTCTTTGCTTGGCTCCGTCTCGCGAGCTTGCTCGCCAGATTATGTCGGTTGTGACGGCGATGGGAAAGTTTACAAACGTCCAAACGGAATATGCAATAAAGGACAACCTTCCACGAAACGCTACGCAAGTAACCGCACAAATTATTGTTGGAAATCCTGGCACTATGATTGACTTGATCAGGAGAAAAGTAGGCAGATCTACCACCACAGTTTTCCGTATCGGACTAACATCGAATGAAAAGGTGATCGATCTTAGTGAAATTAAGGTATTTGTTTTGGACGAGGCGGACAATATGCTCGCCCAAGACGGTCTGGGTGACCAAACACTGAGAGTTAAGAAGTATGCCATCTTTATCCTTGCATCTGTTTCTCTTAGTTGACTGGTCACAGTATGCTCCCCCGCTCAAGTCAAGTGCAAATCATCCTTTTCTCGGCTACATTCCCCGACCACGTTCGCTCATATTCCTCAAAGTTCGCGCCTAGCGCGAACAAGATTGAACTGCAAAAGGAGGAGCTCAGTGTCGACAGTATTAGGCAGTTTTATATGGACTGTAAGGATGCCGATCATAAATACGACATTTTGGTGTCGTTGTATCAACTTTTGACCATTGGCCAGAGTATAATATTCTGCGAAGTGTGTGATACCATTCATACGCGCTTTTTACAATGCTCAAGCTGCGATTATAGCATCGGCACACGGCTGACAGGATCTCGGCACGTATGATAGCGGAAGGTCACAAAGTTGCATCTCTACATGGTGCCAAAACGCCAGCTGAGCGCGACGCTGTCATTGACCGATTCCGTGAGGGCAAGGACAAGGTGACTCGATGGCTATATAAACATATCGTACCAATGACTCATTTTTTGGTGAAAGGTTCTCATAACGACAAATGTTATCGCCCGTGGTATTGACATTCTTCAAGTCAACATGGTGGTGAATTACGACCTCCCGCTAATGAATGAACAAAATCCGAATGCCGACGAAAGACCAGACGTTGAGACATACATACATCGGATTGGTATGAAGTTCATAAGCTACTTTAGTTGGCGCTGACCTTTGGGAAGGACGTACTGGAAGATTCGGACGGAAGGGCATCTCGATAAACTTCGTCCATGATAGAAAAACTTGGTTGCAGATGGAACAAATTGAGAAGGCGTTAGGGAAGAAGATAATCCGAATTGAAACAAACGACTTGGATGAGATGGAGGAGGTGCGTGTCACCTGTTCTTTTGAAAAGAGTTACCTACTCAAGTCTGTCGTAGAAAATGAAGAAGGCATTGAAATGATGTTTGTTTGTAGTTGCACGTTTACGGATCGACGAAAATATCATATTATTAGCCTTCAACTATAAGCAGCATAATCAACGTGCGTCGGGAACAGACCATGAACATCATTGGTGTTATTGCACGGTTCAGCGAAACTTCGTTCAAGGGTTATCTATATATGATGGACGATTATTTGATTGAACCAAATTGTAATTACAGCATAGGACGGTGGAGTATTGGGGAATCGATGGTTTCTATGAAAGTGTATCTATCTGGAGTCGTTCTGGTAAGGTAAATGTGATGGTCATGATTGCGAGGTTACGAGTAGATGGAATGGCATTGCATTAAATAGTCAGGTGGTCACAGCTGTTTGGAAGCCTGAGCAAAAGCGATAGCGACGGTCTGAGGTATTTATCAGTAACCTGATTACAATAATGCAAGAAGAACTCACTTCGGAATGACTGAGTGAAATGAGTATCTTGTTGACACCTTTTGCTTCGGCCTGGACTTTTGCTTCGCCATGGAGAGTTACGGTTGGTACACCAGTTTCAGGATCATTCAAGATTTCAATATCGCGAACTGAAGCAGCAGCGCCTTGCGATTTGACGCTTAATGATTTGAAGACAGCTTCTTTACCGGCCCACCTCGCGGCAAAGGAGGAAGAGGGAGAAGGTTGTGCATTGCAGTAAGTGATTTCGGCGGGTGTGAAATTCCGGGCTACAAACGTAGGATTATTGGAGGGTACGGCTGAGATTAATTCTTCAAGCAGACAGGATCAGTTAAGGTCAGTGAAAGCAGATAGGTAGCAAACCTTGATCAACACCAATGCCAACAAAGGTTTCCGGAGTCTCTCGTTCGAACCCACCCGCTTGGACGATGTCGGTAATTGTTGGCACATTGGCTGTATTAAGAACATTTTCGGTCGGCAGCTTGCCCTTGAAAGAGTATTCGCCCGTCCTTGGATCAAACGTCGCCCGTGCCATTGAGTTTAGCAGAACCTTGCTTTCCATATCGCCGAGATAAGGAGGGTGGTCTTTGATCTTCACAAGGGAATTCTTGATCATCATCTCGCTCATGGCCTTGTAAGACTGGCGTGATCGAATGGTGTTTCGTTCTTTATATTGCTCGTAGTAGGTAGGCTCGAGAGCACCAAACAGGTAGCGAGGATGGATGACAAGGGCCGTTCCTCCCACTTGACCAAAACCGAAAGAAGACTGGGGATCGTGATAAGACACGAAATTTATTACAATAAAGCTAAGAGAACATACCATGACACCAGCCCGAATGCCATCAGTATGGATTGACTTTGAAGGGAACAGAAGTAAAGTACGATCTTGGAAGTGGGAATCGACGTTACTGGACATGGGATAAGTGTCTGCATCAACGAGAACAGATATGACTTACTCGTTGTTGCGATTACCAGGAACTATACCAGTATTGACGGTCTGGAGTAAACCACTTAACTGCCAAGCAGCAGAGCCTCCTTTGGCATGACCCATTAGACTCTTCTGAGCCATTATTGGTACAGCATTCCCAGGTGTGCGGGAGATGGTCGTGAATATATCTTGCCATATTTTTGTTTCGTTTTCTTCCTATACATTCCCTTAGAATATAAAGAGATTATTTAACGGGTTACTTACGTTTGCGCTTGTGCTGGTACCATGAATGGACAAGACACCGATGTCATCTGCGGTTAGGCCCCAAACAGCCAGCGCCCGTCGAAGAGGAGCTGTGTGGGGATCATTGCCTTGAAGCATTCCATATCTTGCCAGAGCATCCTTCTCTTGTTGTACGGCTTCGTCCTCGATACTGGCAACCCTAGCAGCGAAATATCCTTCTTCAATGGTTTCACCTTGTGCTTTGCGTAAGTTTAGTTCTTCCTGTAGTTGCGTGTGCTCATGAGAAAGCCATTGAGAGATTTGGGAGCGACGGAAAGCAAGTTGACGAGAACGGTAAGCCACATCTAACATTGGAAGCGGATGTTTCGAAGGCACTTCGCGAGCGACGGACAGAGCACCTCGGCCGGGAGCAGGAACGGAACGACCTGCTTTGTCACTATGACACAATTAGATCTGGGGAAGGAATAGTACGATGAGACTCACGTTGAGGTTGATGTGAAGCCAATAATGCCGCGAATCGGAGCACCCAGCTCTAAAGCAGTTTTGGCATTCATAACAATGTGAACACCAGTACCCTGAGCCTCCATAAACTAAAATGGGTTGTTAACCGAGGGATGAACGTGAGTAATGAGATTACTTGCCCCAGCACGCGACGTGGTAGCAGGACGGGACATTTCGGTAGGTTCACGGCCCATGGCAAACTCAGTCTCTGCATTGCTTGTGGCTTTCATATTGGCGAACTCGTAAGAGCCCTCTTCGCTGATGTCATCGAAGCCTCCTGCAATCATAACCTTTGCTTTTCCAGACAGAATGGTGTCACAGGCAATTTCTAGGGATTGAAGGGCAGTTGCACTAGGGAGCAGTTATCAGGCACAATTCAAGGATAAATATACAAAACATACCAAGCGCCGACAGGGATCTTGACTGGCCCACTGGAAGACATTAGAAGTAGATTGATCCAACCAGCTGTTGTGTTGATGAAGCTGGGCAAAATATTAAATTTAGAAAGATGGAAGGCGATAAGGGTGTGTGAACTTACGTTTCTTGCAGGATGTCGTTCTGTACCTCACGCTCGTCCCGACGGTCTTTGAACATCTTTGCCATACTCGTGACGCCGCCCATACCGCTTCCGAGAGATGTTCCAACTTCGGAGGGATGGATATACTTATAGAGCTCATAGGGATCCGTGATACCAGACATATTGAGGGCATCAGCAGTGCAAACTAATGCCCAGAGCGTAGCACGATCGGTTTGTGCAATAATATCTTCCGGAATGCCATAACGACCAGCGTCCCAGCCAGTTGGGACTTGAGCAGCGACGGTTCTCGAGAATTTGAACGCCTTAGGTATAAAAACGCAGGCACCTTTCTTGAGTTTTGCAAACCACTGCCCACTCTCTCCAGCCCAGATGTCACATTTCTCGCCATGCTGCAACTTGAACTTCTGGGCTTCAGGCTCTGTCACCTCGATAGGTTCGAGATCATGAATGAGTTCAACTTCTTGATTGAAAACCTTTTTGTTGGGGTCGTAGCCGCGGAAAAGTTCGGGTTCTGAATCAAATCAATCAGTAAGTGCTGGGGAGGAAGGGTCTTGAAACTAACCAATCAAACGAATGCCAGCATGCGCCAAAATATCCTTTTCATACCGGCCTTTCACATCCTTGTCATCGACAGGCTCATTAGTTTTACTATCAACCCAACCAACATAAAGTGCGTCATCCTTGAGACGGCCATTGAAATGCTTAATAAAGCCCATCGTCCAGGCCATTTCGATACAACCTTCAATCGTGAACTCGCCCCGCGCTTCCATTTCCCAACGTGTGCGGGCACTACCCCATGGGCCAACCTCCGCAAAGCCGGTAACGACAACAACCTTCTCCAGGTCAATAAGGCCGCGTAAATGGGTGAGGTCACTCAGACTCTCATTCGATTCCAAGGTGGGGAAGTGGAATTGGAAGTTTGCACGCGGAAGAACATTCACAGTCTGCAACAGACGTTCTGCTTCACCACCGTTGAGAACTTTGAAGTCCGCCGAGTTATCCAGGGTGATTGCACGACGAAGGTCCGCTTTTTTGAGGAGTTGAGTTCGAATGCGGTTCGTGACGTCGGAGAGGTCGGGAAGGCGATCCATTCCACCATTCAAGTCGGCCCAGATTGGCTCAACCTGTGTGATACTGAACAGGAGAGGGTGCATCAAACCAAGAATGTTGAAGGCCATCTCTTTAGCCGAGAATGTTCGTACTCCATGACCTTCAAGTTCATGGGCAACAATATTTGTTGGAGCCATCAATCCAGTACCACGAGTCCAGCTGTTGAAGCAAAAATTGTAGATGTAGAGGTTTAAGTGAAGAAAGGAGACTTACCCTATAACAGCGCCGGCTAAGCACAGATATTCGCCCCAGCTTTCAGAACTCCAACGTTGGAACAAAGTTTCGAGAGAGATTTTCGACTCCGAATATAAACCATCATTACCAAATAAGCCGTGATTTGGGGAGAGAGGAAGAATGACTTGAGTTGGGCGGGTAACGAAATGGCGACTGGCTTTCTTATTCTTCACGGCTCCGAGGATACGCAAAAGGTTAACAAGCATCATTCTGTGGGCAAGTTCTGACTTGTCATCAATACCGTCGATTTCGCGGCCATTTTCTGGAATTCCGGCAAAAGGAATGATGTAGTCCAAGTCCATACCAAGATTGGCATAGACGTAATCAATAAGGGCTTCGACATCTTGCTTAGAGGCTTGGTTGAAGGGGACAACCGTAAGTGCAGAACCACGACTGCCGAACGTCTGGAAGATAGACTGGTAGTACTCGACAGTCTGACGGTTGTAACTGGAAGTGGTGATAACAACATGTGCACCTCCTGAAAGGAGACCTTTGACAATTTCAACACCAATAGACCCTTTCCCAACACCGGTGAGTAAAGCGTTTTTATCCTCGAAGGTGGTCCCAGATGTTGCAATCTCGTGAAGGACATCAAGGTAGATACCAGTGAGATTGCTGCTGTACTCCCAGGCTGTGCCGACTTTACGTTTCAGATGGAGGAGGGGGATTTTGTCAGCAGTGAGAGATGTAATGGCAGAGAACGTTGGGCGTAGGAACTGGGAAGAAGAACGGCGGTTTCTCGTGGATAAACGGGATCGAGAATCGGGACCTTTTCGTAAGGAGCGCACGACGCCTTCGTAGAGGCCCTTGATACGATTCTTCTGCTCTTGGGTAATACCATGCTGCGACTTGACAATCGTCCATAGTTTGAGAACATCGTCCTGGACTTTTTGTATGTTGACAGCACCAGAGACACCATCTCCGCTAGCCATTTCTTCGACATAAGCTTCAAGTTTACGAACATTCTCTCGCACAACTTCCGAGTAAATGATATCACCCTTCGCAGTGACTTCGGTATGAGGAGCAGTGGGGAACGTAACTATGATAACATGAGAAAGCAACTTCAAGGTGAGAAAAATGAACAAACCATCTTTGTAGACAGGTGGTTTTCCAATGACTTCACGCGTGTTGTCGATTAACCTTTGGCCAAACTCCTTCGCAAGCTTGTATGTATCTCCTTTTGAAGGGTCACACTTGTTAATGTGGTATTGCATATATGCAAGCGTTTGAGGGTCAGCCCTATTGAGGAGAGCGATACAACGGGCCGTGATTTCACGATCGACAGTGGTAAGTCGCCCAAAGATAATGTCGTAGTACATCAAAAGAGCGTCCTGACGCACCCAATTCCACGATGAGTCAAAGTGACGGGCCTTCAAAGGATCGAAACGAGGTTGGATTCCTTCTGTATAGTAATCGCCATGTTCTTTCGCAATGTTATCAAGCTTCGACTGAAGAGTTGCCGATGTTGCCTTCTCTTCAGCCAGGGCAGTTTCGCTAGCTCGAGAGTCTCGTCCCAGATAGCGCATGTAGAGTTCGATGTGTTGAGAGGCAAACGTCTGTTGGTCGGCTTGGAATTTGAGGAACTCTTCACTGTTAATAGTGACACCAGGTGCACTGCTGCCAGAGGCGCTAGCACCGGGAGCGAGAAGAGAAATACCAGTACGCTGGGCATAGAGAGAGACAACTCCATCAAGCCATGCCTTTGCTTCTGGTTCAGATGTAAGCCTCTTGGGGGGCTCAAGGGTTGTAGCTAATAGCAGTACGCCGTCAGCTCGAGCGGGACCGAGACCCCAGGTCTTGGATAAATAGGCCTTCATTGCGGATGCGTTGAACCCCCCCGGCATCTTCCCACCGATCACGCGAGAAATAAGACCATTACTATACTTCCCAAGAGTACCGTTGAAACCGACAGACAAAGCTGAGCCTAGTTCCTCAAGAGAGAGTTCTTCTCCTTTCTCGGGGGGCGAGGGGAATTCTTGTTGTAAATCACCCAGGATCTCGTTCTGAAGGGTAGACTTTCCGCCGACAAGATCTTTGATGGATTTTGAAAGTGGAA
Organism: Rugosomyces carneus; assembly: GCA_018221805.1. Lineage (NCBI taxonomy): Eukaryota > Fungi > Basidiomycota > Agaricomycetes > Agaricales > Tricholomataceae > Rugosomyces > Rugosomyces carneus. The sequence goes on from JABCKM010019875.1 coordinate 44,709, forward strand.
CCTCGTCAACACGCTTTTTGAGTTTTTGCGCAACTACGACAATTAGGATATCGAGGGCATTGATTGGGGCATCTTCAATGGAGGCGACGGGGCCTGTGGGGGCGACGGCAGCAACTGGGGCAACTGATTGGGTAGGGAGGGGAGAACTAGTGATAGGAGCATCATTGGTGGAACTCTCTAAGGGGGGGGCTTCCAACTCGTCCTCGTATTGATAGTAAATCTCTTTAACATTTTTTGAATGGCAGAGGATAGTTCGAGAGCGGCTAGCTGAATCATCGCCCGCTTCATATTTCGCCTTCAACGTGCGCGTGGCCATGCCTGTCAACGTGGGCGAAGGTCCGATTTCAATGAACCGTTCGAATTGATAGTGGCTAAAGAGCAGATCTTGAGTTTGGATCCAGCGAACGGGAGATGCGAATTGGTATGCTAGTAGCTCAACGAGAATGATGTAGGCGAGTTGTTGGCGCTGTTCTGAACCTGCCCAATTTTCTGCGTCCCACGCTTTGAGCACCTTATCCAGGCGTGGTGAAGAAGTTTGGTCATATATAATTTGAGCGTACTCCTTAGATACTTCGAACGGCTTCGCAATAAGATTGGGAATGTATTTCCCAATGAGTGTTTCGGGATCGAGATGGTTGGGGTTGATCTTTTTGGAGAGATCTGGTACAATGATCAATTGGATGAATGTGTTGTTCAAGACTTAAGCTTACAGGCACGGAAGGGCATTACACCGGCCCACAGATACCTCGAATGAAAGGGGACATCGATACCTGGTAGGGGGATAGTCGCAAAGCCACGCTCAAGCTTGATGTATCCTTCGGACTTCTGTTGCTCCGACGCTTTCTCGAAGCTCGATTTGACAATATCACTAAGCATTTGCTTGACCTTTTCTACGCTGAATTTCTCGGTCAACTAGACTATATCAGTTGCATATTCGTAGGTTATGCACAACCATACACACCTTCGCGAAATCAATTTTCTGAACTTTCAAGTAATTGAGAACGTTTGTCATCGTCTGTAAGGCAATCAGCTCTCCAGCACAGACGTATTGTTGGCCCTAAACTCAGATTATCAGCAGCTGATGATACAAGAAAACAGTTTACTCACCTCCACATTGTAATTGACGATTTCCAGAAGAGAACCGGTAATGGCAGTGATGGCATCTACCACTTCCCTCAAAGCAGCATCACTGAAAGTATTCGAGATACGGCTAGGGTTGACAGCACACATGGCATAATTTGAACGGTTCTGGGAATCACGTTCGACAGCGCGTTGCATAGTAATGCCACGGTAGAACACAACATCGACAAGAGAGGATATAGGAAGAACATCAGCAATCGAAGCCAATGCAGAGTATTCCCCAAGCGAATGGCCGGCAAAAGCACAATCGTTCTGAACAAAACCCTTTGACCGCAAGTCCTCGAAAGCAGCTTTTTCGGTCACCACAAGAGCAATTTGAGCAAACTGCGTAGCAAAGAGAAGGCCGTTTGGGTGGCTGAAAGTGTACTTGGCCGTTCGCTCGTTAATGTCGGCAAAGAGAGGAAGAGTCTTGATATTTCCATCCTTGTCCATTGTGTCATAACTCATATCCATGTACCGTTGACGGATGGCTTGGCCTTTGATACCACCAAAATGGATGGTCTTCGCCTTCGGGTTATCTTTGACGATTTCGACGATGGAGAAGCCGTAGATAGCAAGTAGATGTGCGTCGGCACCTTCCCAAACAGCACGAGCGGCGGGCGAGCTATTGTAAAGATCCATACCCATGCCAGGCTCTTGAGAGCCTTGACCAGTGAAGACATAGACTGTCGTAGGCTGTTTGACCTCTGCCGAGCCATCAAGAACTTTTTCGCCTCTATCATTGAACGTTTCCACTTTGATGACAATGTTGCCATCGCGCATGCCGATGTGACGAATCTTGACTTTCAGCTCATCATTGGGTAAAACCATACCCACGAAAGAAACATTATAGCTGATGAAAAATAATTAAATAAATAAAAAGATGCTTCTCAGGACACTCACGCAATGACGCGGTCGGGGTTACCCTGAGCGACGATGTTCTCCACATAGCGACGAGTAGCGGCACTTGACCACATACCATGGGTGATAGTTGCAGGTAATTGAGCATAATCAGAGAAGTATGGGTTCACGTGAATAGGATTGAAGTCGCCAGAGACGCTCGAATATGGTTCATTGGTTAGGGGTGATCGGAAAATAGTCTCAGCATCGGCTTTCGTCAAGGCATAACCATCATTGGGTAGGGAATTGGCGAGCCCTTGAACAGAACCGTTGCGTTGGAGATAAGCGACAACTGGATTGCCCTTCACATTGTCCCCCGAAAAGTCAACGGACCCTACTTGGACTAAGTCCTTGAGCTGGTTGCGCACGAATACCTCGCCAGAAACAATAAGACGCTGGAAGGTGACTCGGTCTTTGTAAGTGACCTGGGAACGGACGCGGAATATAAGAGAAGTGCCGACAAGTAAAGGCTTTGAGTCATCGTCCCATTCAAACCACTCTTTGGCCTGAAGAACGCCAACATCAACATCGGCGGCGAGAGGTATGGTGTAGTCTGGCTCCTCCGTGGTCTCGAAAGTGTTCTCATAATCGGTAAAACGACCGCGGTAGAGAAAAGAGGAAACGACTTCAATCATCTGCTCTTCGCCGCGATACACATGCCCTTTGACCTTGACCAACTTTCCCTCGTTTGCATTTATGACAGACATAATTCGGGCCTTCGCTCTACAAACATCGCCTGCTCGTAAGGGGTTGACATTGTTGACAACTCGGAAACCATTTGACATATGAACCAGCTTGAGGAGATCACCGTCAATATCAGCTGGGAAGATGGACCTCATGATTGCCTAAACATCGCATACTAAATTTGAGCTGCACTATTAATTTATTGATAATAACATACCTGCCACCCAGTGACAATAGCGAAATCCATCGGAGCCTGCGGCCTGGTGCTGTGCACGGACTTGAATGCTGCCGTTTGGTTGCCAACAACAGCACAGAATTCCTCGATTGCCGATGCCTCAATAGTAACATCGGGACCAACGAAAGTCTCTCTAACATCGATATGAGGAAGGACTTCATCGTCGCCATACCAAAGCTTCCAGTAAAATTGCTTGATGCGAGTATTGCGATCCTGGGCAACTTCATGAATCGGTAGATATCCCGCCGAAGGCTTGTACTCGAATTGAAGAAGAAGGGGAACAGAGACACCGAGGCGCTCTTCGTAGACAGTAACATTGATAATGTTAGTTGAGTTATGATACTGAATCTCTACGGCTTTGAAGTCAGGGTTATGAGGGCCGTATGAGCGTGCAGCGCCATATACCGTAACTGATGACGGCGTAACGATAACTTTCTGCCCTACACGGGGGGCGAGCATGCGGCGCAGGGGGTTGTCAACAAAAGTAGTGCCTTGAACAATCGTTGTCGAGGTAAGAAGGGCTCTCAGCCAAGTCAACCGTGGACCAGCCAGCATCTCTAACCAAGAAGTGGTATCAGCAACTGTTTCAACTACTTCATATGTTGTGGCATCGCCGGCTACAGAATGACGAACACCAGAGATTTCGGGAGGAATGGGTGCGGGGTGCGGGGCAAGATACTCGATGGTTGGGATAGAACTCGTGTCGTTATTATAGGTACGTTCAAGGATGCGCGTAATGAGGCCTTGGTTGATATTGCCAAGCATATCTTTGATCGGCTCGTCTTTAATGATGGACCCCTTTGCAGCGACGGGGCCTTGAAGAATGCAGACGCGCTCAGGATCCTGGTCGAAGACGCACTCAATGTCCTCTGCTGCCCATAAAGAGTCCTAGGATTGTGGTTATTGCACAGTACAGTGACGAGTATAAAGTGTCTTACCTTCTTGAACCAAACCTCGAACGATGCATCAAGAATAGGAATAAAAGGAGCAGGTTTCTGTCCGCGCCGTTGAGCGATAGCCAAGAAATAGGCAGTGTCTTCAGAGGAGAGTAGCTGCTTGGTCGCAATGGGGTAGGTTTTGAAGAAGGTCTCAACAAAAGGACGGGGATCGTCAAGAGAGCTGTAAGACTGAAGTAGCGAAGTTTTAGAGCCGGTCCCGTTCACACCAGCAAAGCGTTCTTCAACGCGTCTCAGCCAATCTCCTGTCAGGTTCCTGAGGGAAATATCCACCCAACGCTTCTCGTGTGCCACAAACATTAATCTAACCATGCGTAGGACGGTTTCCTCATACGTCATATCCCCAAGGTCGATAGCGACGCTGCCATCCTTCTTCCACCCGAACCAAGGCTTAGCGAAATCTTTGTTGAGCTTTGCAATAACTTCGTCACGACGCTCATTTAACCAGGCGGCACGCTTGTCCTTGGGTAGACTGAAAACAGTATTGTCGAACTCCTTCCAAAGCCTAACGCCACGGTTCGCCAACTTGTGGATGGGCTCACCGAGCTCAGAGCGGACAGTCAGAACGCCGCCAGTGGGTTTGACATAGGTACCTTCCCAATCAGCATCTTCAACGCCAGATGCGGCAATGATAAGATCTTTAACGGACGAGCTGGTATGAGCCTCTTTCGCGACCAGGACACGAGATGCAAAAAGAAGACCATCGATCGGCATGGGCTGAACACCGAATTCCGTAGACCAGTCGCCACTTAGGTATGGCCATACGTCTTCGTCGGAGCCAAAACCGGAACCAAGAACGATAGAAATGTTGGGATGGCGACGGAGGGCAGCATAAGTTGCTAACATTGGTTGGTGAAAGTCCTCGCAAGAGTGATGGCCTCCGCCTCGGCCACCTGTCCATTGGAGGATGATTGGATAGTCAGGAATAGCAGTTGCAATGGCCACAACCTGTCTGATACCATCGAGAGAGCCAGGCTTGAATGCGACATGTCTGATATTGGCACTCTTCAATCCTTCAATGATTTCGACTGCTTTCTCGGTGCTGGGAACACCCCCGGCAACACAAAAGCCTTCCACGGGAATACCTTCCTTACGCATCTCTTGCCATAACGGACACTGGAAGGCGAATTGACGAGGATTGATATAAAGAGAATTGAGGGTGATTCCGAGACCGGCAGGTAGTTTTGACTGAACCTCAGCAACTTTAGCTCGAAGGGCTTTGACACTGTAGTGGCCTCCACCAGCCAACTCAACATGGAAGCCAGCGTTATAGATGGCACTAACGAAGCCAGCCTTGACTGTGGTTGGGGTCATGCCAGCAACCATGATAGGGGCTTTACCCAAGAGACGAGAGTATGGGGTGTCGACATGAATAATGCCATCACTAGAGCAATTAATTAGGAAGGAAACAAATTTCGCAACGGCTAACTCACTTAGTACGAACTAGGCGGGGCGACCACTTCTTAACCCACCAATCTTCATACTGAACACTGGACGCGTCATGTAACTCGACATCTCCTTTACCTCGGTCGCCGACAACAATGACACGCACCCCCCTTCCCTCGAGATTTCTGGCAGTCAAGGGACCGATGCCACTTACACCACCAGGACCAAAGTCAACAGCATGAGTAGCACTGTCAGGGAAATTCGTGGCTTTACACCAATGGATGGGGCATGTGAAAATTTGCTCTAGGAGAGAAACTGTGACCGATGTCGTCAAATCACGTAGGTCCAATCCTGAGAACAGTTAGCCTGTAATAAGCGTACGTAAATAAAAAAAAACATACCATTTTCGGTATGGTAAACTGGAATCTTCATATCACGCGTCTCCCAAAGTTCTTTCCCGAGGTCTTCGTAAACTTTATCGGCAGCACCGCTGAGGTACTCGCTGTGATATGGCACACCCACAACAAGAAACCTGACAGAGAAGACAGGCTTGCGCTGAGAGAAGGGGACCTTGCTTTGGTCGAGGCCGGTAGGGGCACGAATCTTCCTTAGGTGGGTGACAAGGCCATAAAGAGAAAGTGCATGGCCCGTGATAACAAATGCGCGCGGTCCGTTATTTAACGATACGTGAAGACGTGCATTCTCCGGGAGGTGTTGGTTAGTCTTGTTGAGATAGTCCTCGACCTCATTAAGGCAAAGACCAGTGATGGAAAGCATAGGGCTAGGTGCTCCCTCGCCGCCTTGAATGGAGTCTTGTACAATGCTAGGCTCCAAGGTAACAATGGGAAAGGTCTGCTGTCCACGAAGTCCAGAGAAGAAAAGCCACTTGATGGCTTTGCAAGAATTCTCGGCCAGGTCTTCAAAGGTCGCGGACGCGGATATCGCAACGGCAGAAACAATTCCTTGAGAGTGACCGGTTGCCCCGGAAAGACGAGCACGAAGTTCTCCTGGGCTAAGGCGGGAAACCTTGCAGACAATGAGATATTGAACAAGCTGGGTAAGTCCAATCAAGGGGAAGGAAACTGGCACAGAGGCCAAGTAGACAATGGAGGGACGAGTGTTTGAATTCCTGAGCCAAGAAACAACGTCTAGACCAAAGGTATAATATGTGGAACCATGATATTTCTCGGCTAGTGGTAAGAGGACGTCATTCGTAACGGTCCTCAAGAAAGGCGCGACGAGAGGTTGATAAGTATCGTAAAGGTATTGGAGCTCGTCAAAATAGACTTCATTCGTCCCTTGACCACCGAACAACGCGAAAATGGACGCCTTGTCGTTATTCGCGGCATCGAGAAGAGCGGATTGAGGGCCAGTGGGTATGTCAGTGACGTTTTCAATTTGTAGAGCGGATATAGCTTGGAAGTAGGCTGTGATGACGGCCCTACGAGCCTCCGTGTCGAAAGTGGAAGTGAGAGTGTACACGCTCTCCGTAATGAGGTAGGTAGAGGTGAAATATTTTAGGACGGTCTTGAGAAGTGCGGTGCACGGAGCCGTCAGGTTGGAATCTTCACGTAGCTTTTTGGTAACAAATAGGAGGAAACGGGCGAGTAATTCTACAGCAGCCTCGTTTTCATTTTCGAGTTCAGCCGTCGCGTCAACAGCGTCGAGCTGGCTCTGTTGGTGTGTAAATTCGTCTCTAAGGACCTCCGCAGAAATCCATTGATCTGGTTGAGTAGAAACTGGGATTGAAACCTTTGCAGGAGTGTCAGCATGGCCATTTTGTGGGCAACGGCAACGAAGTTACATACTCTAGTTTTGCCAAGGATGAGAATTAATGGCCTTGTAGATATACTTTGAGGTTGAACAGCGTGTCCATTTGCAACCGCCATTCTAGTGTAGGCTGGAGTGCAGCTTGGTGTAGAGTGGAGGAAGAGGTCTAAAGAATTCTCTAATGAAGAACCACGTTGAAGAAGTGTGAAAATTATTATAACCAGCCAGGCCCTGACCCCAAAGCGGTCTTCCCCCAATTTTTGAAAATAGTCATGTGACAATCATGCAAGCATTTTTTTTGCCAAAGATCTCGATCTCAGCTTACGATATCCCCACTAATCAAAAATGCACGTCCATTCTCTCGCGAAATCATGGGGCATATAGTTATCTGCCACTTCTATATTACACAACTGTGGTAGTGCCAAAAACTCAATCTAACTGGACCAACCGCTAACTGATCACTCGAGCAATCTTTTCCGCTTGGCATATCTCTTGTATACCCTCACGAAAAAATACCACATTGAATTCGATGAGCCCACGCCGACCTTCATAGACACTTGTCGGTAGCAGAGCTAATAGCGCAAGCTGGGGCGATACTAAATGGTATGTCAATGTCGTACCTGGTGTTGATGGGTGCAAGGATGTCGATGCGCTAGGGTAGAACAGTTCACGAGACGACCGCTGCGCATTAGGATCTGAGGGTGATGCTTCTCCAGTCGATATCGTCGGCTCAGTTGCTGCGCTATGAGCCGATGATAGAGAAGACGTAGAGGGTGTCGTGAGCAGCGACTGCCGCACATCAACCGTCGCAGACCTGTGACAGCTGAGATTGTTTTTTTTCCCAAGATAAACAAAAGACCGTACTTGTAAAGGGAGCCAAATGAGTTCAACATTTGCAGATAATCGCAGCACAAATTGAACGTTGCAGAATCAACTGGTGATGCATCGGTAGCTACATACAGCCTCGAGCTCGTGTCGAACAGAAAGGCTTTCGGTGACTGAGAGTTCTGTGGAACAGTCATCAGCGCGTTATTGATCCTCTCACCCACTGCTCTTACTAACAGCACAGAAGACATTAAGCAAATCCTCCAAAAAGGGCAAGGAATCAATCAATTTATGCAGGACTCTAGAAAATGCCTCGTGCACAGAATGATCATATACGGATGTTAGATGGAAGTTGAGCTGAACCTGCTCATATTCGGAAGAAATGTCCAATAATCGATCAGAGACCCGTTCGTGAATTTGCCTGAAGTTCTCTAGATAGCAAATTGTAGGGCTCTGGATAGACAGAAACATTCAGAAGCGTACCAATTTTATCATCCTCTTGGAGCTTTTCTGCTTTGTGGACAAACACTTCCAGTGCCATACCAGGATTGACCTGATACGCAGCTACTATAAACTCCACAAGCCTCGAGATCGGCTGATTGTAAAGATCCTGCGAAACGCGTCAGAATGCACACGCAAAAGTTGTAGCATCCAGTCACTGACTCGAATGTCAATGACAAAAATCATAGTCGAAAACTGGGTCAGCGGAGTTCCCAGCGCCTCTACGGTGATGTTTCCGGGACAATCCCAGATTTCGAGAGGGATGACTGTACTGGCGTAAGTTGCACAGATTAGAGACGTATAACGCCTTGGAAGTGAACAAGACGCACTTGAAAACGTGTTTCACGATTTGCATAGTTGTCTCCAGGTAGAATGTTTGTTTGGGAGGAAGGTTATTGAAAAGGACCTGCTGTATCGATGTCTTCCCAGCCCTGAGGCGGAATTTGGCCCAAGGAAACAAAACAGAGAGCCAAAGTCTCACCTTCGCAACCCCAGTAATAGTACTTTGGTGCGATTAACGCCATCTCCAGAGGGAATCCTGTGATCTTTCAACGACGGCCGCTGAGCAATCGGTGTACTTGTAGAGGTTGCAAAGTAAGGAGGGCCACCAACCATGATGAGAATCCCCGGTTGAGAAACGACATACACGTGATCGAGCCGCAATTGCCGACAATGACCGGATTTACACACGTTCGAACTTCGTACAATAAGGTTTGTGTGAATTATCAGGAGGAGTTTCCTCTTGCGCTCTCCACAGCACCGTTTCCTGATTGTGCATCATGAAGTTTGGCCAGAAGATCAGGGTTTGTTTCAACCCTTTTCTAAAGGCACCTGCTGAATTTCATTCAAAGGAATCTTTGTATCCGGAATGGCGCGCAGAGTACCTGGACTATAATGACCTCAAACGAAAACTGAAAGTTAGTTCACGTCGGTCCATACTGCGCACATATGGCAAAGGAAATGATCGTACTTACATGCGGCATCTTCCTAATTTCAGAATGGCACAACCAGAGGCAGCTGGGCTGAAAAAGATGAACAAGAATTCATGGACATGCTGGAAAAGGAGCTAGATAAAATTCACGACTTTCAGAAAAACAAGGTATGTACAACCGCAAAAATCTTCCCTCGAAGTACCTTGTCCTTTTCCCGAACCCTTGGAGCATGATACCCGCCGCGCAGTTCCAATTCTGACCCAATTTTGCTCCAAGACCTCTGAGCTATCACGTCGAATCAAAGACGCTCAAAAAGAGGTTAATCGACTGGTCGAAGAAGAGCGCGAACAACATCAAGGACATTCTCCTGTGTCAGAGCTCTCCGCAGACACGGAAGGTCAACACGCTGAACATTACGACCACGACGGAGGCTCTGATGACGATATTACCGAAGATGAAGAAGAGAGTTACGATGAGCTAGAAAGTCGTTTCCATCGGCTTGAAGAGGAGGTAGCCAACCTTGTTGCAGACGTTCACGACCTCGCATTGTACACTAAATTGAATATAACCGGTTTCATGAAGATTTTAAAGGTATAACTTCACGTCTTATTCTATCCGTCTTTTGACCATTGGAATTCAGAAACACGATGTATGGATCTCCAATGAGAAAACGTCTATTTCAACTGACCTAAAATAGAAACAAACCGGTCGTACACTTAAACCGACATTCGTGCAAGAATATCTAGAAAAGAGGCCATTTTATAAGTACAACTGGGACGCTCTTATCGTCAAACTTTCCAAGTTATACGACCTCGTTCGGACACGGGGCAACCCGGTGCAAGGCGACTCAGCCGCGGGAGGAAACCAAAGTGCGTTTGTTAGACAAACGACGAAGTACTGGGTATGTACCATCAAGTCGTGTTTGAGCCGCGTCGTGATTATCGCATAGGTTCACCCTGATAATCTGGTGTCTCTCAAACTAGCAATTCTACGAAATCTTCCCGTGCTAGGTTATTTCTTTTCTCTACCTCTTCTTTTTCACTACATAGTTTGATTTCATGTGCTAGTATTCAACGCCGAAAAGGAGTTTGACTCAAGAGATGCAGGTTAGCGTCGTCCGAGGGTCTCACGCCTTCACTCATACTTTATTCAGCAATCACATCAATTTATTTCGACAACGAGGATCTCGAACTTTACCTAGGACGCCTAGAGAAAACAGAAGGCGCCGAAGCCATTCGTTTACGTTGGTATGGCGATGTTAGCAATAAAACTGTACGCCGACGCCGACCTCTTAATGTAATCCGCTGCTTAATTGTTTCTAGATATTTGTGGAACGTAAAACTCACCGTGAAGATTGGACGGGTGAAAAATCAGTTAAGGCGCGGTTCCCGCTCAAGGAACACTTAGTCAACCCATTCTTACGCGGCGAGTACACCGTCGACGAGGACTTCCAGGAACTTGTAACCAAGGGTAAAAAGACCCAACAAGAGGTCGATTCCATGATACAACTAGCAAATGAAGTTCAGTATGCCATCCTTACGAGAAACCTTAAACCTGGTCAGTTTCGTTTAGTTCCCCAAAGAGACCTATAGCCCACGGCTAAACCTTACATCAGTGATGCGTTCATTCTACAATCGCACAGCCTTTCAACTACCAGGGGATGCTCGTGTACGAATTTCCTTAGATACGGAGCTCACGCTCCTCCGAGAGGACAATTGGGATGGCAGAATCCGCTCTGGAGATAACTGGCGCCGAACGGATATCGGAATCGATCATCCTTTTGAGCAAGTCCCCGCGGATGATAAAGAGCTATTCATGTATGGCCTTGAATCACACCTGAGCGTCTCTCCTGATGTCATGCAGATACGGCGTCCTTGAAGTCAAGTTACAAACTCAATTCGGGCAAGAACCGCCGAAATGGGTAACGGACCTCGTCCAGTCGCATCTTGTGGAGGCAGTACCCAAATTCAGGTAAATGATAACCTCACTAACACTGTTGGGCGATGTCCGATCTCTTATTTCCAGCAAATTTATCCATGGTTGTGCCACGCTGTTACCCAATCGTGTCGATCTTGTGCCATTCTGGCTTCCTCAAAGTATACGTTCTTCTTCCACTGTTCAGCCGAAATATTAAATACGCATTCTATAGTGGACACCGACATCCTGAAGCCTGATACTGGGTACTTACATGTTATCGAACGTCCTACCGCTTCATCGTCTACGTCAGCCTCGAAGTCCCCCGCGGAGCATCAATCATCGGGAACACGATCAACACCTGAATCAGTCTCCTACGCAGAACCAGAATCAGAAGGCGAAGAAGAAGATATAATGCAGATACCCGCCAGAGATGAGGATAAACGGACTGGGCTCACCAGCGATGTAATCAAAGAGGCTATCGAATATCGCGAGAAAATGTTGCAGGAACAGCGGGACAATGAAGCCCAGGACGGCAAATCCCAAGGAAAGCTCGCCAGTGGAAGTGGTGGTTCCAGCCGAGAGCAAGGCGCTCGACACATGACTACGGACATCCATAAGTCTGACAAGAAGCCCAAGGCATTGTCTATAGATCCTTTGGCGCCATCAACCGCTTTCGACGAGACGCTGAAGGCTCGTCTACATGCTAAGCAACGAGAAATAGCTAGCAGACAACAGCAGGCCGAAAATGGTGAAAGTGGTGATGCAGAAGATGATCCCCTTCTTCAGCCAGCTGGAGACGACCGTCGGCTGTCCAGAGAATGGTCAGCTCCTGCTGGAAAGAAGATTGCAGTTCCTGTACGGATAGAACCTAAAGTTTACTTTGCGGCGGAACGGACTTTTTTGGTACGGTCATTTAAAAGATTTCATCGTCGTTGCCACTAGCTGAATAAATGGCCAGAAATGGATGAACACTGCCGTCTTTATTGGAACCATCGCCACTGCACTCCTAAATTTTACGCCATCTGACGACCCTCGGGGTTTGATCAGTGCCGCGTTCTTCACGTTTACGGCACTGCTCGCCATAGCCTACTCGGTCGGAATTTATGTTTACCGATCTTACAAACTTCGCGCGCGACACGCAGATGGTTTATACTATGACAAATATGGTCCAACTGGCTTGTGTTTCGTCCTGTTCCTGGCTATTGCCACGAATGTTGGTCTTCGGATGTCGGAGATGTAGCGGTGGAGATACAGACCCCAATTTTTTGAATAATCATACCAAGTATGTACAGTACATGCATGGTGATGTCTATCAAGTATGATGGAATCTTTGTAACCTCGAGGAGGTGGGCACAGATAACTATAGTCGGCAGGAACTTTAATATGAAGGCTGTTTCAGAACAAAACAAAAAATAGGTTGATACCTGTCTGGTCAATGCTGATGTACGCAAATGCCCAATGCTAGTCACTAGTATGTATAGTCTGGATATTTTTGACGAGTGGGAAGCGTCCTTATGTTCCTGACAGAATCAAGGGTGAGCGCCGAAAGCGCTCATCACGAAGCAAGGATGTTGTATGTTGGAAGTGTTCTGTTTTCTTGAGCGCTCTTTATGCCATGACTAAAACAATGATACATTAATGTGTTGTCAACCAAGCCAATCATCAAAATGCAGGATGTTCTGTCTGTTTTGAACTTTATCCCAGAGAAAAAAAAACTAAAGGCGCGATCGGATGTTTGGATCTGAGCACATATTTTCTGGGCAATCCCAAATGTATGACTCAACAACTCAATAAAAGTATAGAACATTCCGTCACGCGACAGGCCAAGAAAGGCTCTAGCACAACGTGGTGCGCCACACATGCAGTTCAGCATATTTGTGCGAGGTGTTCTGTACCAGAATCGCAGATAATTCAGGAATTAAAGGAATTGATTGGACCTAGAGCTCCGGTAGATAGTAAACCGATATCCGTGAATGAGCAACATTAGTAGGCGACGTTTCGGTAATAAACGCGCTCTTTACCGGTCCCGTGATCTGCTGGCCTTTGCATGTGATCTTAAGATGACACATTTGCACAATTTTGCAGGTCATAAAAGCTACAGTAAGGCGGTCGTCTTATCCTGTGTCCTATTATCTCTCCTTTCTCTCTCTGATCCATGCATTTTTCCAAAATCCAATTGAACGCTTATCGCACTCCTGTTATGTTTTCTGCGATTGAGTCACGAGGGTTGGATATTTCTGTCAACCTATTTCCCGGTAGGACCGGTATAAACCTTGACAACAATCCACCTTCTCTCCTCGCACTAGTATACTGGTTCGCTCATGGTGACTTTTATTCAGCTCTTTTTTTCTGTCTAGTTTTATTCAGTGAGTTACGCTCCACCATCTCTGTTATTTTGCCCCCAGGTGCACCAATATTTTATGCCATTTCCGGTGCAGCCGGGAAATGAAAGAACGGCGTCCTTTAGCGGTCCAATCCTGGCATCAAGAGGCTTGCAGGTTTCAGTATGTGATTACATTGATTGCATTTGCGTTTTTCCGCAAGAATGACGAAGCTACTGACTGTACTTGACTTCTAGCTCAGTGTGTATGGAAAACATCGCGTTAGCTATTTGAATACAAAGAACTACTCTGCCCTATCAGGTGAGCTAGCTGCATAATCGTTGAATACAGGTCGTGAGCAATGCTAACAATAGAAGATACAAACTTGTGTAAGTAGGTGAGTATTAATCCTAGATGGTTATGGGTATAATAATAATGGAAACGACACATCTGGCCTATAGGTATCTTTTGCACAGTAAAAACTGTGATGCTAACCCGCCACAACAACGCCTAATCAAATCAAGAGCAAATTCATGCCTCTTTCCTGCGCTGTTTGTCGGAAATCAACAACACTACCGCTCACGTCACGTTTCTGCCAGATCGCCTCCATGACATGTCTTGTTTGCATCAAATTACCAATGCTGTCATCAAGGTTTTGCAATCTTCCTTTGCAGAATTCCCGCCGAACGGAGTCATCCGTCAGACTCCCAGCTAGGCAAATAGGAAAAACCAGAGCGCGATCAATTTCCGAGGAGGTCAACTGATCAAGCAGTCGGATAATATTTCCTACAGAATCCCCTATCTCAGCGACACCTATCATTCGGAGTGTGTTAGTTTCGCTCGTTGATATTGATGGTAGTCATAAGGTACGTACCCGGGTTTGCATCATTGACGATGATGTGGAGGGAAAGCACAGCTGCTTCTGTAAAAATCCTTGCAACGAGGCGTCGTGCTTCCTCGGTTGGGAACGATGCTATGCTAGGCTCAGCAGATGATGCTTGGGCCAGATTCGGATGCAGAGGTGCCTGGTCTATGTCGCTAAGGTTTGAGGTGTTAGAGTGGTGTTGTCGCAGGCGCTGTTCTATGTCGTTCGCTCGTCGGACGAGGTCTCTATAACTGAGTGTTCTATTCCGTTGCTCGGTGGCTTTCCAATGGGCAAGTGTTGTGATTTCTCCTAAGGCGAGTACGACTTCATCGGGACATCCTGTCAATAAATCCATGCGTAACGAATGGAGTCCATCGGAGTCCTGAACGCCTGGCCAGTAGCCGCCTCGCTCGCCGAGCAGACGCTTCAAAAGTCTAAGATATTTGGGTGGTCTCACTGAAGTGAAACTTGAAAAAATATCAAACCACTGGAGTACATCAGCTTTAGGTCTTTCTCGGAACAAAAGGGGCTCGAACTCACCAAAGTAGCCTTTACTAGTAGCTGGGGTGTTGCGGACATTGCCTGCAGCGTGATGGCCGGGTTGTCATCAGTTAAGAGACCAGTTTGTGTGAGCCACGAGCACATAATATCGAATGGTCGCTGCCAGCTGGTCACTGTGCCGGACAACTGGGAGTAACAAACTAGGTGCATGGCTGCCATAGCCTCGCTTTCAGTGTAAGAGTTCCTTAGCTCCCTATTTGGGCTCAGCTGGAATAAGGCCTCCCCATGAAAGTATGTTGCATATGAATGCTCTGGATTCGGGTCTGGCGCTTCCAACCCTTGTGCGACACGCATACGCGTATAATGAAGGCTAGCTAATGCGCAGACCGCATTTGTCACCGCACCCCGAGGTTCTTGTAAAATCATCTGGATCAGTGGAAGCACAGATAAGCCGCGTGTAGTGTTGAAGGAGGAGAAGCCAAGACATACAGTATAGGTTGCATTGGTGAAGTTGTTTCCAGCAAACATGAGCTGGGTTTTTCGTACATGTTCGAAATAATAGATAACGTGATTTTGTCGAATATCACGATCGGGGTTTAGCTGAACAGGAGTCTGAGGCAACGGTAGCTGGATATCAAAGTCAAAGGCTCCAGTAGGATGCTCTTGTGGGGGGAAGTGTGTATAGTCAAGGAGATCGGTGCTGACAGAAGATGACGAAGATATCGGGGTGATTGACTGAGGGAACGTGTAAAAGGACGACGTTTCTAAATCTAACGCATTAAGACTAGGTTCTGCGAATAGTGGGTCTTGTACGTGATGAAAGCTGGAATTTGACGCCCCTGCACCAATCGGAATCATAATTAGTCATGTGTACACACAGCACTTTTGAATTGACACAAAAGGTGGACGTACCGGGCATGCCGGGGATTAGGCTGTGTTCTGGCCGGGGATGTTCTTGAGACGTGTTCGCGAAAGGGTAGCCGTAGCTGGAGTTATCGTAATGGATGGAAGATGATGAACTGATGTCGGGTGCAGAGGCCGCAGAGGGACGATGGTATAGGGAAGGACGATCTTGTGTCGGGACCATCATAGATGGGTTCTGGAAAGCGACGGGACGGGGCTGACCTCTGATGAGGCCTGCACGGATGAGCTGAGCTTTAATATCAGCTTTGTAGGCATCCACGGCTTGTTTGTCCTGGAGGCAATCAGTATCTGAAATAGCGATACACTATATTGATGATGGGGGATTGCTTACACGCATCCAGTCGGGGCGTCTTGAGCCCCATCCAAGACAGCGAATGGTTAGACGCCGGCACGTTTTGCAAGAATCACCTTCTCGCTGTTCGTCGCATTTCTGTATGAAGGGGGTCAGGGAGTTGAAAAAGGACAAAGGACAAATAAGATCGAACTTTTCTTCGTAGCCGACACGTCCTGTGAAAGCGTATGTGAGAGGTGTGAAGGAGAGATTATAGACGGGTATGTGACTGACCAGCAACCGCCTTTGCTTGTTGGGGGTACGCGAGGGAGGTCGATTTGATGTCTGTTTGGAGTGCCGCGGGCACTAGAGGATGGTGTGTCATCGGGGACGGGGACCATGGGGATGAGTGGTTGATTATTGGGAGCTGGGGACACGTCTGAGGAAGTGGTGGCTGAGGGGGAGCGGCTCCCACTGGGAGTTGTGTTTTGGCTTCTGTAGGCCATTGTTAAAAAAGTGAAAGAAAGAGTTCTCGAATTGGTTGGAATTACAGGAAGGACAAGTTTTTAATATGGCAAGCGTCGGGAGTGTTCTTTGGACGAGGGCTGGATACGGAGAGTCGGCGAGCGGTCAGTTTTACACCGATGCTGTAAGAAGGGGGGAGTGGGTGGGGAGTGGTCGTCGGCGTGATGGGATTAGTTATAATTGTTACCAAGGAGGACCGAGGGTTATCAGTTGTTTGAAAGGAAAGGAAAAGGACATGACTTGTTGTGCGTATTATTATTATTATTATTATTTAGTGTCGCAAGTGGAGAGAAGTTCAAATGTTTTTTCCAACTCCGGCACAGGCTTGATCGGCATCACTTTTTTCAAAAATGGCAACCTTTCTCATCGGACTCTGCTTGCGAGCGACGCGGTGCTCAACTGCCTCCGTCGCCTTTTCCCCTCTCTTTTCCCAGAACTTTCACTCACAATCTGACAAAGTCAACATAGACAGCCCCTTATGTAAGTCCCCCGCACAGCCCGCATCTTCATGAAGCTTCTCTGTGCCTCGATTACCTCAATCCGTGACGTGCGTCGTTGCAACCTCCTTTCGTGGCGTTGCTATCCTATCTTCATAACCCTCCGATATAATTGGATGGAAACCACTTGACTGATACCAGTGACGTAGTCTAAAAAAGTATATTTCCTTGAAAAAGATGTACAATTACAACGAGTTTAACTACGCTTGCGAGATGGGTTTAACAACAGAAAAATTTGAGCAAGAGATGCAGACCGATTCGGTATTGTGAGTAGAGGGGATAGCATAGCTCACGGAGCGTGATTATATGGTAGTCCATATGGAAGAGACAAAGAAAAAAGAAAAAAGAAAAGGGAAATCATTGTACTTTATTTGACACGCGAGGCAGAACACCTGCCAGTCGGAAACTTCAAACAAGAAGTATCTTTTCCCGTGATAACAGTCCACGCCAGTTCACAGGTTCCGGATTGATGGTGGATCTCGAGTGGCGTGCACGCCAATTCTGGTTTTTTGTCTCCCACAACGTGTGCAACAACTTGAAGATGGATCCACAATTACCTGCTCCAGTGCCCTCCCGATTGAGCAGGTCTCGTATAACACTACGGTGCTCTTCCTTCTCCGCAAACGCACCGCAGAGGAAAAATCCAAACACAGTGTTTCGTACGACGGAATGCGACATCGTCAGACCTGCAACCATCTCTTGCGCGGGTGGATAATTAAGCCGTTCCATACAAGCGATTGTGTCCTTGACACTTTCCTGAATCTCAGGCACGTAGGAGTGATCTCCCGAGATGACAGTACGTAGGTAGAGACGAGCCGATGCTCGGAAGATCTCAGACGCAAGGATACGACAGCCGTGCATATCCGTGCTCACGTACGTGACAGCCTTGGGGGGTTCGAGGTATTCATCGATGATCATCCCCCGCTTCACCAGTGCGGGCATGCTAAGACGGCCATGCTGTTCCTCGATCTCCTTCCAATGGGCGAGCTCTGAAATCTCTGCTAGAGCCCATACAACTTGGTTGCGGCAGCCCATCGGGGACATCATCGATGTTTGGATGGAAGCGGTGGAAGGCTGGGTGTCTGTGACCTCATAGATACGAGGTTCCCTGGGATCGAACATCATCCGGATCGGCTGAAGGAAGTGTGGGCTTTTGCGCGTGGTTAGTGATGCTAGCACATCGAACCACATCGATGTCTTGATGATGAAAGAATCCTTAGGGCTGCACCTCCTCAACGCTTCGGAGGGATCACCAGCTTTGCGGAACAGGCCATCAACGTATTGATAAGAGACGTTGAGGAACTGTTCCCATTGTCCCGCACCGCCATCAAAGAGATACGAGGATACAACATGCAAAGCAGCCATCGCATCCCCAGACGCAAGGTCTTGTGATGAGAGGAGGGACCACAGATCCTGCAGTCGACTCTTTATCTCATAGTCCTCGAATGCGGTCGCAGCAGGGTTGGAAAACCGCTTCCAATGGACAGACGCCAGTAGACTGGCAGCTTCCCTTGAACGACCATGTGAGGAGACAGTGTCACAGATGAGACGACGGATGGAGTCGTCAGTGAACATGTATTGGGCGCTGACCACGTTCATAATATAATGTTGGACCATCTCATCAGTGGGTGGGCCCATGCGCGGAGATCGATGGACGTGGGGGAAAAACTCATTTTGAGAGAGGCCAAAGTATTCATCATCAAAGCTGAATGTGGTATTGTATATGGCGAAGCCACTTCTGATCGCAGGGGCTACGAACGAAAAAGAAAAAAAAAGGGTTAATTACTATATTATTACACAAATTTAATACAGCTCCTTACAAAAACTATTAGAAGTCTCAACAACAGTGGATATTTGATAATTATGGTCGTGAGTGGAGTCTTGTGAGTAAGGTGAATCCTCTCTCATGGTGTTTGCAAACAGGCCTAGAATAAATAAGCATCATCTACCTCCGAGAAATTGGAGTAGAACCAACTTGATGATTGGGCGTAACCCGAATCCATGTTCCAGTTGGGGTCGTCACGAATAGCCGAGGTGTTATGGGTGTGACGAATGGGATCGTTAACGAGGGAAAGAGTGGGAGTCGGGGGAGTAGCGGAGGAGTCGCTGCTGTTATCGGCGAGACGAAGAGTGGGCATTTCATGCTCTGCATTCCTAGAGCTGGAAGCGGAATGGCCTTTGATCATGCCTTGAGCAGCGAGGAAGTGCTTGATCTTCTCGCGAAGCTCATTAACGTTATTGGTTTCCTGATTGTGGCGCATGAGGGTCAACGAAACGATACGGAATGGAGTGATAAGGATTGTAAACATACTCTCAACCATTCTGGACGTTTTGCTCCAAAACCGAGGCATTCGAGCCTTAGGCGGACGCAAGTTGAGCAGCGGCCAGAATCGTCAGGCTGTTCGTCGCACTTCTGTCATTCGGAGTTGAAAAAAAGAAAGTAAGTAAGTTGAGAAAGCTGTACGAGCGAGAGAGAAATGGGCGGAAACCTTTCTGCGGATCCTACAAGTGTAACAGCCTGATTTGGCACGGATAGCGCCCTTCGCCTTTGGAGCGCCGCGTTTGACTAGTGGGGACTTTGTGGGGGCCATTGGAAAGATTGCAGGGGTATAGTAGACAAGAAAGCAAAGTGTACAGGAAAGCAAGGATATTCCGAGAGCAAGATGATTAGGAGAGACGAGAGGCAGCGAATGAGTGATCCATGAAAATGATTATAAGCGTATAGACAAAGAGAGAATGGGAGACAAAGATGCTCATGTTCGGGTTAAGGGACATTTCCTGGGAATTTCATTATTATTATATCAACCTGTATTTGACATGATGTACTTCCGGGGTCCCTGCTCTTCGGTCATCGCCCCCTTCCGTGTTTTCCTTATCCGTCCTGTCGTCCCCACCGCCTCCTTACTCATATCCTTGCTTCTCGTATACACTACAGCTGCGCCACATTTCTACACACCTTTGGGGGTGGTGTCCCGGCAACATACTTGTTTGCCGTCCTGCCTCGAGTCCGCGCTTAGCGGTTCCTCCCAGCTCTCAGCGGCTTTAGGTCGGCCATCCACTCGTGGTGAATGCATCCCTCGTCCTCTAGCAGAGTGATAAGCACGTAGATGGAAGAAAAAAAAATCCGTTGAAGGAATGACGATAATACTAGTTATCTAGACAGTCCAGAACCAAAAAAAAAAAAGTGAAAAAGAAAAATATGAGACAGAAAGCAAGGGGAAAAAAAAGTGAAATAAGGGTGGAAGGATTGCCTTTAAATTCCGCACTAAAACTTTATTCTAATTTATGGTCTTTCATGAGCGCTTTCCTCCATGATGGCCCCGCCCCCTGATGCACTAACAGTCTGACGGACTTTGTTTTTGCTTCCGCTCCCGCCGGCTGCCGCCCCCAGCAATTGTCCATCGGCACTCCGAGAGGGGATAATACCAGGAGAACTAGCCTCTCCAGGAACTGCACCAGCCCCAGATCGTTGAGCGATTAGCGCGCGCACAGCTCCTAGCCACTTGATCTCATCTTCCTCCGAAGGCGCACACAGCAACAATGCCCGCTTCGTCGTCACTATCTTGAACGTATGCTTCACATGAGAATCGTCCGCTTCCGATGCAGGAGAGACCGATGCCATAGGTGTTGAAGGCGTATGTCGACTTGAAGGCAGTTCATATTCGAGCGCGTCTAGAATCTGTGCAAACGAGAACTGCCGGTGCGGTTTCGTATCCTGTGATGATTGCGGTGATCATTGAGTAAGGCGAAAAAGAACGCCAGTCACAAAAATAGGGCATACCATATGACTTCCAGAGTAAGCTAGCTTTTCTCCGGTGAGTACAAACCATCTCTTGCGCCAATTTCGGCGCTTCGAATCGCATTTGGTGAGATACCCAGATAGAACCACTTTGGATGAATCCCCAGGGCTCGATCCTTGAGCGCTTATTGGAGAGGGCGGAACAGTCAGCTTCTGAGCGTTCAAAGAGGAAGGAATGCCACGCTGATCATTGGGCGATGCATCCTCTGAATCAGACGAGGCGACGTTATAACCGCGAGCGGGATGAGAAGAACGAGATAAGGGTGATGAGCTGCCTGGTGGTGCAAGATGTGAGGGCGAACGTCGTGTTGGGGTTGGAATTGGAATTGGACTTGTAATGGAATTTACCGTCGATGTAGCGGTGAGACTCTGTCTTGCTTCCTCAATGGCCCGAACCCATTCCTGGACCTCCTCGGGCGTTTTAGCTTGTAGATAGAACGTCCGAGAAGGCGAGATGAGTCCAAATGTATTTTCGTGTTTCTTGAGGGCCACTCGTGTGCAAGAGTGAACGTCGGACAGTTCCAAAAGACGAAGAAGTTCGTATTCAGCGGAATTCTTGTAATACGCCAAGTGTGCAGGGCGTAGAACAAACCAACGTTTTTTCCAAGTCTATGTAGACACATTAGTCCAGATGACTTTGGCAACAAGCCAAACGAATTTGGCGAACCTTTCGTCGTTCACCCTTTTTCCACAGATAGCCCGATTTGATAACGCTTTCGTCTGCCGAGTCTCGCGGCTTTGCTCTTATATCAGCAGATTTCCAACCTCCCTCCTCCTCCTCTTCTTCCTCAGAGTCTTCTCCACTTCCAGCACTCCGTTCCGCGATCGACGACAGAGGTTGTGGCATGCCAGCGTGCAAACTGCCAACATATCCCGGCCCTTGAGCGCCCAAAACGCTCGGAGTCAACCCAGAATCTGACTCCGATTCCGTACCTGATACAATGGCATCGGATGTCGAGACAGCAGGAGGCTAAAATAAACGTCAATTTTGTGACAGAGTATGAACAACTTTGTCAGTTGATCGAAACAATAAGGTTACCTTGGAAGCGGTTTTGGCGGCGGAATGAACTGAAAGCTTACGATGTATTTCTTGGGGTGAAGGTGGGGCCGCAGGTCGCGACATCGAAGATGATGGTGAAGCTACGTTGCACGACG
>JABCKM010019876.1:2495-68112 GCA_018221805.1 Rugosomyces carneus
AGAGTATCACGTGAAAGGGGTGATCTTTCCGGACTTCGGAAATGGTCCGCTACAAGAGCTCGCTTATAATTAGCTCAAACTCGTACTCACATCTTCAAGGCCTGGAGCAGAGACAAAATGGCCACTATGCGACCATTACTGAGGACGTTTGGTCGTACAACTCTCTGTACATTTAAACCAAGGGGCACGGCCATTCAGAGACGGGATGCGTCTACGTACAACGCCGAAGCTGTGGGTCTAAGCGAGGACGAGACTGAAGTACTTCTAGTTCGCTGAGATCCATCGCAATCGTTTTAACATCTACTTTTTTAGTTTAGAAATGCAGTTGTCGAGTTTGCAAAGAAGGAGATTGCTCCTCGAGCTGCAGATATTGACAAAAGTAACAACTTCCCTGCGGTAAGCTGTTCTTTTTCGATTCCAGGGTGCTCGTTATAATCTGAAACACTACAACTTCGATATCTAGGATCTATGGCAGAAGTTGGGTTCGATGGGACTACTCGGAGTTACGGTTGCCTCGAAATACAACGGGCTCTCTCTTGGTTACTTCCAGCACACGCTTGCGATGGAAGCGTTGTCGGCAGCTTCCGGGTCCGTAGCGCTCTCGTATGGTGCACACTCGAATCTGTGCGTCAACCAAATCCACCGGCACGGAACAGAGGAACAGAAAGCCAAATACCTTCCGGACCTCGTGAGCGGGAATAAAGTAGGGAGTTTAGCGATGAGTGAAGTGGGCAGCGGTAGCGACGTCGTAAGTATGAGCCTAAAGGCAGATCGAATACAGGGTGGTTGGAAGCTCAACGGAAGCAAGTTCTGGTACGTCATTGTGTTGCCCCCGGTGAACTGGCGACTTTGAGCCGACAAGGGTGCTATATCAGGATAACAAACGGACCGGTGGCGTCGACGTTGGTTGTTTATGCCAAGACATCGCCCGATAAGGGGTCAAAGGGCATAACAGCTTTTATTATTGAGAAAGGATTCAATGGATTTTCTACAGGCCTGAAACTCGACAAGTTTGGAATGAGGGGAAGCGATACGGGGGAGTTGATATTTGAGAATTGTGAAGTACCAGACGGTGGAGACAGTTTTTTCTGTCGATTTTGAAAGCTTATTGATGACTATATATCTAGCGAACGTCCTTGGACAAGTTGATAAAGGAGCCTCTGTGCTTATGTCAGGACTTGATCTAGAACGCGTTGTTCTTAGTGGAGGCCCTCTTGGGTGGGTTGCATGTGATGCAGACTATTGAGCCGAAGTTTACTGTTTGGCAGACTGATGCAAGCTGCGTTTGATGAAGCTATCGAGTACGTGCATGATAGGAAACAGTTTGGACAGCCAATCGGGACGTTTCAGCTGATGCAGGGCAAGTTGAAATTTTAAAGTGATAATAATAACAAATTAACACGAACCTCCTAGCCAAAATCGCTGATATGTTTACGAAACTTAACGCCAGCCGAAGCTACGTATACTCTGTCGCTCGTGCATGTGATCGGGGCCAAATAAGCCGTCGCGTGAGTAAAGTCAGAGCATTTTATTTATTTATTTATTTATAGGTGATGGTGTAGGATTGTGCGGGTGCGATTTTGTATTCAACCGAAAAGGCGGTGGAGGTGGCGCTAGAGGGGATGCAGTGCCTCGGAGGTAACGGATACATCAATGGTAAATTTCGATCACAATATAAAATATTATGCAAAAGTTGAACATTGAACCAGAATATCCGATGGGCCGTATCTTGCGGGATGCTCGACTGTACACGGTTGGAGCTGGCACACAAGAGATTCGCCGAATGCTGATTGGACGGGAATTTAATGTAGAATTCACGAGATGACATACGAATGTTTCCATTTATATCTTTTTACACCGATCAGGTTCGCCGCGGAGTATAGAATGTCTCAGATATGCTAACCCGCAAAAATAACAAAAAAATAACAAAAAAATCTTATAAACATCGTCCGCGCCAACCAATCGACAGCCCGTTTTTATTCCTTCTCATGGACGACGACTACCACCCACCACCGCCGCCACCACCACCACCACAGCTCGGCCCACGCTCAGCCATCTCCCTCCCCGACACTGTCCACGCACGCTCCCTCCTTGTGGCGCCTGCTGATCGTCAACGCACTATACAAGCCTGCGACAAATGTCGCGAACGTAAAACCAAGGTGCGTTCACAAATGTAACCATCCAAATACCACTCTCTCACATTACACTAGTGCTCTGGAAAACATCCGGTATGCCACAGATGCAAAATGCGCGGGCTCATCTGCCAATACTCCTCTCGAGAGCCCCGTTCGCGGGGCCCCACAAGAGCTCGACTCAGAAATGTTGTATCATCCATGGAACTTACAACTCCATCTAATCACACTCCCCCGGAGGCCCATATCGACTCGCTGCCTCAGCCTTTACGCCGTTTCAGCTCTCATTATGACGACCCTCTACTGGAGTACCCCGCCTTGGACGATCTCACGTCCATACCTCGCTCATTCCAAAGCGATTCAGAACACTACAGCGTCTCGCCCACGAGGGCCACATTTGAAACACCCCATGAAACACTCACACAGCAGCCCATATACAATAACCAAACTATTCCCTCTTATATGCCTTCAAACCAGATCAACCGCACACATCAATGGAGGGATGTCCGTCGTGTCCAGAGCCATTCCGCCTTGATAGCACCCACCACAAGCAACATGGATGGAATCAAATATCAAAATGTCAATCCACTCGTCGACAATCCATCAGAGCCAACGTCCTACAAGCAGTGGCCGACACAAGGATATCCTGTCCCCTCCCCGCCCGTCATGTTTGACACCTTTGCTCAATTTGCGCCATCAAGTGCTCCAGTCGAGCTGCAAACGACATTTTACCACTCCCCAAGGTATCATACCTGGAACTACCATAGCGATGGCGGGAGCACCAGGTGCGTTCAAATTTCTCAACCTCAATTTGGTTAGGACCAAATGTACTTCTTACAGCTCAGAACCCATGTCAAGCGGGGAACCAGTTTTAGAATACTCCCCTTCCTCCTCGGATGATGTCTCAGAGCCTTCACTCCGTACGTCAAGCATAGGTTTCGTACCAAATCCTGACACCCATCAACACACGCACATGGGCCACAATCTCTCAGAATATGTACCCTATCAGGAATTTGACTACGGCAACAACTATTGGGCTTTACCTTCTCGGGAAGGCAAGTTTTACCAACCCCAAGCAGCGCTCGTGCAAAGCGGCAACCTCGCTCAGCAAGGGATAATGCATTCCGTGATCACCTCCGACTCGGATTCGAGTCTGCCCCTGGGTTATCCGTCTACATACCCATAGGGGTACTAATTTAAAAATGGGAGCTTGGCCCGGGGGCAAATGAAAATACACTTGCTTGGTCCTTATTACACATATTTTTCTGGGTGTATTGGTCATAGACATCCCTACTAGCCAGTCCATCTTCTCGTCCTTTTCCAACTAGTATTTTAGAATCCTTTTAATTAATAATCTGGGTGTGGTTGGTTCGTAGTTGCTTCGGAAGGTGCTATTACATTTTTTTTGATGCATACAGAAGCAGTAAAAGCATGGATATGAAGGCTGTCTTGGCCTGGTATTACACATGTGGGTGTCACACTCACGACGTTCTCGTACCGCGTGGCGCAACACTGTCTTAGTCAGCAAATGCTGCGTCAAACCAAAGTGAAGGTTCTAGGCCAGAAATTGTATATACTGAAGTCTATAACATAAATGATACGGGGTATACAAATGCAACGAAGGTAAGCAAACACATCAAAGTTCTGCTCATGAGTAAAGACTGTGAAGGTCAAGGATTGGGGTGAGGCGTTGTGTAGCAATGGCGGGTATGAATAATTATTAGCTATTGAGTATTCCAAGTATAGTACTCGCCTGGATAAAGTTCACGTAAGGGAAGAAAAGCAATGGAGTAAAAATTTACTTGCCTTAACAACGACAGGAGGAACCGCGCTAGTAGGCCTACCGTGCACAACCAGCAACTAACACAATCGAGCTTAGAGCCCGCTTGCACCATCGACAGCTTTTCAGCCATGTTGGCGTTGCAAGGGTACAAGGCGGCTCAGTAGAGTACATCAATGAATGATAATGATTATGGAAGCCATATTTTGACCGTTTGATCCACGCTTCCAGTGGCAACGACGTTGACCAGCTTTTCCGCTTCTGCTGCTGGGCCACCCTCTAAGTTCCCATTCATTGTCGTCGTGGCACCACCTGCTGCTGGTTGCCGTCCCCAGGCGAGCGTAGTGACAAAGTGATTATGGGCGTCGACGGTTTTCATACATCGTCCCGTTGAGAGTTCCCATACTCGAATTGTCTTGTCATCAGAAGCGGAGAGAAGATATTTTCCTGACGGGTGGAAGGCAAGCGCGCGGATCCAATTGTCGTGGCCAGGCTATACGTTATAGAAAAATTTATACATATACCGAAAACCAATGGGGCAGCGACGCTTACGAGATTTCTCAACATCTGACCACTCGACGTGTCCCATAACTTGATCGTCTTATCCCGAGAGCCGCTGGCTAGATATAATCCAGGTCGTTTCGTACGATCAGTATTCTGACGAAAATGAGTTTGTCTCCAGCCATGCAAACAGATCAACATTGCTTACAGGAATGCCTGTCAGCTCTCGAATAGCGGCGTATGCTGCGATCGGTGCAAACGCGATCACTTCGACGTCATGCTCGTGGTCTCTCAACTCCATCTTGGACTCTCCTGATTGAGCATCCCATATACGAACGGTCTGTGGGAGGGTGTCACCGTTAACGATTTTACAAACCCATACAATACAACGTACGTGGTCTTTCGAACCACTGGCCAGAAACTTTCCATCGTCAGAGGGCACGACGCACCTCACCCACTCGGCATGACCAGATATAGTTCTTATAAGATGTCTGTTTATTTGTGTAAGACAATGCGAGAAGGGGTGGGGGGAACCAAAACGTAACGCACGTTGAAGCGATATCAAAAATTCTGATTGTCCTATCCCTACTTGCGCTGACAATCCACTGATCTCCTGGCATAAAGCGTACAGCAGAAACCGAGTGGTCGTGACCTGGAAAAGTCTTTGTGTTCTTCCATTCATTCTGAGAATCCCAAATTTTGATGAACAGGTCCGACGAACAGGTCACTTAGTGATAGCGAGGTAAGATCTACGAGCTTCTAAGAGATGAGTGGCGGCTGACCTAGTAGGTGTCCCTTGTGGTCAAACTCAACATCCATTACAGCTTTTGTGTGGCCCTTGAGGGTACGTTCAAATTCTCCGGTTTCCCAGTCCCATATCTTGACAGTCGCGTCCTCGCTCGCGGAAGCAATAATTGAATATTGGGGGTGGAATGCAACGCGTGTTACGGGAGATCGGTGTCCAGTGAGGACGTGTGCTGCTGGAGCTCTAGGAACCCAGTCGCTCTGTGAAGCGGCGCGTTTGGCAGGTGACAAGGACAATTCTTCTTGGAGTGCAGCATTACGGTTCTCTAAATCCATAATCTAGAGAACGGAAAGAGACAGACAAACAAAGTTTCTCCTGTTATCGAAGCTTGGCGGTGTCCGATCAGCAGATTACACGCACCTTCTTCTGTAATCGAATGACGCTTGTCCACTTTTTCTCTAGTAGACCCGCATATTTCGCTTTTGGATCTGGAGTATATTCTGTGCCAGCATCGGCCTTGAGAGCATTGTAGGCTGCATTGAAGTTGTTCGCGTGTAGATAATCGAGCATGGACTTGTGGCTGCGGGCAAGGTTCAGAGTTGACTATAAGCGAATGCGCCAACGTACAGATCCTCTTTCTGCCTTTCTGACAGCAACGACATGATGGTGCCTCTGTTGTTGCGTACTATAGACGAATAAGGAGTAATCTATGGGTGTGGGCAAGAAGATAACGCGACACGGTCTTGGGACGAGGGGCCTCAACTTGTGTATTGACTTGTTTTGTCCCCCTTTAGCTTCATGCCTGACCTCACTTCGTTTGCTCACCGTGGCAACACAGGCAAGCGGCCAATTTAAATTATGGTAATCATGCATGTTTGCTTCGAAGTTCGTAGATACACTTGAGTTTGTTGGGTAATACAGTCTCAAGCAACTTCCATTCCACACTAGCAGTATTATCCCAATGCCATTATTTTATTGAGTTCAAAATTTTACCAAATTACACGTCCAAATGCATACTGTATACGGGTAAAAGCAATCTCTGTGAAGTTGTCAACTTTTGTTACTACTTGAGCCACGGGACGGCCGAAAACGGGGGAAGCCGGGAGTGTGCGAATATTTATTTTACGTGTCGGGATTTCAAGAGCTTCGCCTGTTCCTTCCACACTTAATACCTCACTCCCTCTGAAGCCATGCTCGCCTCTCGCAGTGCAGTTGCTCGCATCTCCAAGAGAGCTTTCAATAGCGCAAAAAGGACGAACGCGTTCTTCTCCACTGCAGCGCTCGCCAGGACTGCTCTTCCTCACGTTCAACAACATTCAAGTCCTGCTCGTCGTTTCCCTGCCAAGGAGTCAGCAACACCTGGTTAGCTCTATTTTCTTGATTTATGTCCATGAACGCATAAATTTTCGGCGAAAAAACTGCTCTAGCAATTTACTGACACCAAATTCCTTTATAGCCGCACGCGGTTATGCGACTGAATCTAAGTCTGTTGGTACCGTGAAAACGGTTATTGGTGCTGTTGTAGATGTCCAGTTTGAGACAGACACTCTTCCACCAATTCTCAATGCCCTGGAGGTTCAGAACTTTACCGGCGGTCGTCTCGTCCTTGAGGTCGCCTCTCATTTGGGTGAAAATTCTGTCCGTACAATTGCTATGGATGGTACAGAAGGTCTCGTTCGCGGCACCAAAGTCATCGACACCGGTTCGCCCATTCAAATTCCTGTTGGCACGGCTACCCTTGGCCGTATCATGAATGTCATTGGCGAGCCCATTGACGAACGTGGACCTATCAAGGGCGTCAAGCTCTCCCCCATCCACTCTGAGCCTCCTCCGTTCGTCGAGCAGTCGACTACTGCTGAGGTTCTTGAAACCGGTATCAAGGTCGTTGACCTCCTCGCACCATACGCTCGTGGTGGCAAAATTGGTCTTTTCGGTGGTGCTGGTGTTGGTAAGACTGTATTGATTCAAGAACTGATCAACAACGTCGCCAAAGCCCATGGTGGTTTCTCCATCTTTTGCGGTTAGTTATTGAGCTGTATCCATTGTTCTTTGTATAACATTAGTCCTTCTACAGGTGTCGGCGAGCGTACTCGAGAGGGCAATGATTTGTACCACGAAATGATCGAGACTGGTGTCATCAACCTTGAGGGTGACTCCAAGGTCGCCCTTGTCTTTGGTCAGATGAATGAACCTCCTGGTGCTCGTGCCCGTGTCGCTCTCACTGGCCTAACGATCGCCGAGTACTTCCGTGACGAAGAGGGACAGGATGTCTTGCTCTTCATTGACAACATTTTCCGCTTTACCCAAGCTGGTTCCGAAGTGTCTGCTCTCCTCGGTCGTATTCCTTCTGCTGTCGGTTATCAACCCACGCTCTCCACCGATATGGGTGGCATGTATGTCGTGAGGTCTTATACTTTCAGCTGCAGTATCTCATGAGTTTCCTAGGCAAGAACGTATTACAACAACCAAGAAGGGTTCTATCACCTCTGTGCAAGCTGTATACGTGCCTGCTGATGACTTGACTGACCCCGCCCCCGCCACCACTTTCGCTCATTTGGACGCAACTACAGTGTTGTCTCGTAGTATTGCCGAACTAGGCATCTATCCTGCCGTGGACCCTCTTGATTCAAAATCGCGTATGTTGGATCCCCGTGTGGTATGCTGTCACTAGGTGCCTGCTTAACTAGTCACAACTAACCCGGATTTCTTCAGGTTGGAAGTGAGCATTATGAGGTCGCCACGGCTGTTCAGAAGATTCTTCAGGACTACAAGTCTCTGCAGGATATCATTGCTATCTTGGGTATGGACGAGTTGTCGGAAGAAGATAAATTGACGGTATGTGTATCTATGTAGCTGCTAAGCATTACTGATATTTATGTACGTTGTAGGTCGAGCGTGCACGTAAAATCCAGCGTTTCATGTCACAACCTTTCCAGGTTGCTCAGGTCTTCACTGGCTACGAGGGCAAACTTGTGCCCCTCAAGGAAACCGTCCGTTCCTTCAAGGAGATTCTCTCGGGGCTACATGACTCACTCCCTGAGTCTGCATTCTACATGGTAAATATTATTATCGTTACTCGTTGATGTTAGCCTCTGATCTAAATCTGTTAGGTCGGTACAATTGAGGACGCAAAGGCAAAGGCTGAGCAGTTGGCTAAGGAAATGAGCAAATAGAGAAAAGCATCACGTTTGACAGGCGCCTGCAACCCTCCCTACTTTATTCGTAGATCTCGTATGGCGACCACCGCTACATCGGATTCCAATTGGCACCATGTTGCTTCTAGAGCTAGCATTCCGCCGTATTCTATATTCACTAAACCGCTAGAGAAATCCCAACAGGATGATAGAGACTATCGGATCATTAAGCTGGGCAATGGTCTACAAGCTACCCTCGTTCATGATGCAAACACAGACAAGGCGGCCGCCAGTTTAGATGTAGCTGTGGGCCATCTCTATGACCCAGTATGGGCAATATCCTCTTATTGGTTCATTATCTGATCAGGAGCGATACAGGATGACATGCCGGGTCTTGCTCACTTTTGCGAGCATCTCTTGTTCATGGTGAGCTCTTGTTCTTTCAATTGGACAGGCTTGAGCTCAATTGGCTCACAGGGTACGGAGCAATTCCCTCGGGAGAATGAATATTCAGAGGTATGTGGTACGGTTAATTCTAGACGACTCATTCCTGGAATGTGCTCTTTCATGTAGTACCTTGCCAAAAACAATGGAGCTTCGAACGCCTACACATCCACGTCAAATACAAACTACTACTTCAGCGTTTCAACGTCAGCTCTATCCGGCGCCCTTGAGCGCTTTTCTGGATTTTTCCATTCTCCTCTTTTTGCTCCATCTTGTACCTCTCGTGAATTGAACGCGGTAGATTCGGAGCACAAGAAGAATCACCAGGCAGACATGTGGCGTATTTTTCAGCTAAACAAGCATCTCAGCAAACCAGGGCACGTCTGGAGTAAATTTGGAAGCGGAAGCAGGGAAAGTTTGTCAAAGGCTGCCAAGGACCTGAAGGAAAAAGGTCTTTTGAAAGACGGCATCACCTCATCCCGTCCGACAAGCGTTACCCCATCCCCGATTCCGTCGCGCATTACCTCTCCTGCACCCTCAGTTTCCTCTAATGGGGATTTGGAAGCCGATGGTGGCACAGTGGGTCGCGAGACGCGTAGAAGGCTAGTGGAATGGTGGAACAACGAGTATTGTGCCAATCGGATGCGCCTCTGCGTCGTCGGGAAAGGTGAGGCTAGGTTTTCTCGCCAGTTTAGAACGTCACTCACTTCAATGTAGAGTCGTTGGATGAACTTTCAGATCTGGTGTCAAGGCTTTTTTCGCCGGTGCCCAATCGTGGACGGGAAGCCCTTCCAATAATAAATAATCACCCTTTCGGACCTGATGAGAAGGGTGTAAGTTTTTGTTTGCAATGTGCGGTGAAAAACCTTCAATAATTGCTTTCGACAGACTCTTGTATCCGTGCAGACGATCATGTCTTTCCATGCACTGGAAATATCCTTCCCCTTGGATTATCAGCCCCCTTTTTGGAAGCACAAGCCAGCTGACTTCATATCCCATTTTGTTGGTCATGAAGGACCCGGGTCATTGTACTCTTATCTGAAAAATCAAGGGTGGGTAACTAGCCTTGGTTCAGGGCCTCAGGATCTCGCACGTGGGTTCGCAATGTTCAAGATTACCATACATTTAACCGAAAAAGGATTTGGTTCGTCTTTATCTCATTAAATGATTACTCCAAGCTAATAAACTATAGAGCATTACCGTGACGTTCTTCTCGCATCTTTTCAATATCTTGCACTACTACGGGAATCAAAATTCGAGACATACCACCAAAAAGAACTCGCAAAGGTCTCCGAAATCCGTTTTCGCTTCAAGGAAAAGAGCCGGCCTGATGATTATGCGACGTGGGTGTCAAGACAGATGGCATGGCCTGTTCCTAAGGAGCTCATTCTTAAAGCACCCCATGTTAACTGGGAGTGGGACTCTGAGATTGGGGAAGCGCTTGTGAGGAAGTACCTTGAGGGCTTCCGAATTTCTGAGGGCCGTGTCGTGTTGATGGCAACGGCAGCTGAACATGCTAAGCTTTCCCCTAACGCAGTTTGGGAGAAAGAGCCGTGGTATGGAACCAGCTATTGTGTGGAGCGATTTGATGGGCAGTTTATTGAGCAGGTATGGAAAGTTTTGATCCTCGAGAATAGAAAGCGTGTTAATTGTGACGCTCTATGCGTAGGCTCAAAGTTCAAATAAGTTTTCGCAACTTTTCTTACCGAGGCCGAACGAGTTCATTCCCGCGAACCTAAATGTCGAACACTCGGGTGCTGAGGTGAGACTCAACACACTCGTGTGGTCTCTTATCTGATCAGCAAACTCGTATAGCCACTCAACCGTCCCCACCTTATTCGGGAGACACCGTTGTCCACCCTGTGGTACAAGAAGGACGATCGTTTCTTCGTGCCCAAAGCTCATGTCATGGTTGATATTCGCAGGTGTGACTGGATCGCTCAACTCCACTTTTTATGTCTTTATGATATCCAACAGCGCAATCGCAAATGAATCACCTCGAGCAGCTGTGATGACCAAGTATAGTTTTCATCTTGTCTTGACAAAAAATACTCAAAGCCAACTCCAGATTATATGCTGATATTGTCACTGACGCTCTTTCTGAGTATTCATATGACGCAGATATCGCTGGGTTGTCCTACGAATTTGCATCACACACAAGGGGCCTGTACATATCAGTGAACGGTTATAACGACAGATTAAATGTCCTTATCAAGGATGTCTTAGAAAAGGCGAAATCGCTCTCTATCAATCCTGAGAGGTTGGCCGTCATGAAGGAACAGGTATGTGTGGATCCATAGATACTGAATTTCACTTATGAGAATTATAGAACAAAAGGGAATGGGAGAATTTCTTTTTGGGCCAATCGTATTCGCTTTCTGACTATTTTGGTCGATACATCATGTCAGCGCAGCATGGTACAGTGGAGGACAAGCTAAAAGAGCTACCTTGTGAGCTCTAATTCCAGCATTATGTGATACCTAAGTTTCTCATTGTCCCCGGCAACAGCTATTACACCTGAAGAGATCCGGGCTCATATGAAACGTGTACTCTCCCAGGTTAACGCGAGGATCTTGGTAACTGGTAACATGTATAAAGACGTACGTCGGCTGATCTGAACGCCTTGACAGTATCAATTAATCCTTCAAACAGGAGGCTATGCAGATCGCCGACATGGTAGAAGCAGGACTTGATGTTTCCCCGCTCTCGCAGACTGAGCTAAATGATCGAGCGTTGTTACTCGCACCAGGTATAATTCAGATTGTGCATATAAGTTTCCTGGCATCCTCAACTTTATACAGGTTCGAATTCTACGTGGACTTGCCCTATCCCAAATCCCAACCAAGCCAACTCAGCACTGACCTACTATGTACACTTCGGGCCTCTCGTTGACCAGCATCTCAGAGTCACATCGGCGCTTCTGACGCAGGTTCTTAGCGAACCCGCCTTCAACGTTCTGCGCACCCAAGAGCAGCTCGGCTATGTGGTCCACTGTTCCGCCTGGTTGTTACCAGGGTCTAGTGCCAAGGGTATGCGAATTGTTGTCCAAAGCGAAAAAACGCCAGGCTATCTAGAGGAAAGGGTTGAGGCTTTCTTGGACGGCATGAAAATGTCTATTGAAAACATGAGCGAGGAAGAGTTTATGGAGCAAAAGAATGGTTTGGAAAAAAAGTGGTTGGAAAAGGACAAGAATCTGGCCGAGCAAACTAGCACGTTTAGTGGCCATATCAACACTGGGCATTTGGATTTCTTACGGAGTGCGGATCTTGTGTTCCTTCGTCCATGTTGGTACTGATATATGATTTAGAGGAGAATGACGCCCGCCTACTGAAGACAATCACTAAGGACGATCTTCTAAAGCTGTTCATGTCATCTGTTCATCCTTCGTCAGCTGTGAGGTCGAAGCTTTCTGTTCATATGATATCCCAAAAGAGCCGACCGAAGAAGGTTAGCACTGCTGCATCCCGGGCATTCCAGGCTATCATACATGATGCTGGGGTGGATGTAGAAGAGTCTGTGTGGCAAGAATCTCTCGGCAGTGATGGTACTCCCCTCGCAACCGAGTTTTTGAGCTATTGGAAGCAAGTTTTTACAGAAGAAAGAGCATTGAAGTTGCTCGATCTTGTTCCGGAACTTGTCGAGAAGTACCCTGTACCTGGCGAGGGCAAGGACCCCGTTCGTCCCGATGTTGCATATATTGGGAACTTAGAGGGATTTAAGGCTAGCTTAAAACCTTCTGTCGATCCCGGGCCAATGGTTCAGTGGGGAGATCTGCCTGTACCTCGCTTTTAGATACGAGTCTCTATACGGCTACTCAAATACACGGCCCCTTGAACCACGAATGAAGCTTACTGTATGAAAGTGGGGATGTATGTGTACATGTAGCGGGAGGAATGATGATATATTTCAGGAATTGATTTCAAGAGGTGATTGAGAATTGAAGGGCATGTCAAAGCGCGACACAGATGCAACAAAACATAAGTCTAACAAAAGTCCCATGAGACCAGTAGCGTATCTATGATACAGCAGAGATGTGAAGAAAAACAGAATGGAATGAAGAAACGCAGCAACGACAATGGGACTATTCACTTCCTCCTTGGAGCCTGCTGTTTGACATTCATTGGAGGAACAAAGTTTTTCTGCCGCCGGAAGAGAAGAACATGTGGTTCAGGTGCTATGGATGCATAGAATCTTATCAAACGTGAATCTCGTTCGTTTGAAAAAAACTTACCGTGTACTTCGTAGTGTTCCCAACCCAAGCTCTGTGTAATTCCGATACCTCTCCATTCCGCCTCTGATAACAGGCGGAGCGTACCAGAGTCATCAGGATTGAAGAATTGTTTGGGAATCAATTTCAACAGCTGCTTGGGCAGTATGACATGCCTATATTCGTATTCATCGTCTGCGTAGCGATCAGAATAGTGAATTCTGCCAGATTAACCATAAATGGTGAGAGGGTGGATTAAAAAACGTTATATAACAAACCTTTCGATATACTCCTCCAATTTACGGTTTGCTTCCTTTGTGGCATCTGCAGCGGGCGCGTTCGCTTGCATTTTCTAGGGCAGATTATCGAATTAGATCAACGGACTGCAGTCAAGAAAAGCAGGTGTATCACATGACACGACGCGTCTGTATATTAGCACGCGACGTAATTTGGACTAAGCCATCATGGCATTCAAAGAGCGTTTTCTGCAGCGGGGTCGACAATTTAACCTCTGTGGTCCAAATAGGTGCACAACAACTGGTCAAGCGCCTTTCCATACGGCTCCTCTAGAGGCAACAGATGTGTATACCAATGACTATGTTTATGAGGAGGATATAGGTGAGTATATGCGTTTGATTCGAGGCTTCATACTGGAAAGTTCTATAGACACCTATTCATCTCCACCCTCGGGTATGAACATACCAATTGCTCATCATGGAACGCAGGATGGGGACGAGTATGACGAAATAGATTATTTCGAAGAGTATCGTATGGACGAACTGAAACCAAATATCGACCATCAAACTTACCGCACATTCGCAGAAAATGAGACGACGTACCCTAGTGAAGCCAAACCCGACCCGCTAATATCTGAGCTAAATATCGTCTCCTTAGGCGCGCGTGAATTCGTAGACAATTCCTTTCCCGATTTTCAGGATGAAGGGCTGCCTCAAACAGATCTCCAAGCGTATGAACCCGCGAATCTTGCCATTGATCGAGGTGGCATGCTTGTGGCTGATCATCAAGCGGTGCAAGGAGTTCGCCTTCGACCAGTATCCATCCTCCGTACGGTGTAATGGCAGTCTGTCTTCACAACTCTAAAATATACCCTCCAGCGGATATTTATCGGGGGCTTTTCAAGTTTGGCGTATTCAACGCCGTTCAATCATCTTGTTTCGCCGACGTCTGTGCTGGCCTTCTCTCCTTATGCTAGAACTAATGTCTAAACAGGTTTTTGACACTGATGAGAATTTGGTGCAGTAATTTCGTATACGTCGGCAGCGTCCCACTAACGAAATGTTTAGGTTATTAGTGGTGATGGCGTCTAGACGTGCATACACTCATAATATCTCTGACTCGGAAATCAGCCCCTACAGGAAGCGGAAAGACCGTTCTTTTCGAACTTGCAATTATCAGAATGCTCGACCCTAGAAACGCCGATGGAACATTGAAATGTGTATATGTAGCACCCACAAAGGTTAGCCACCCTTCCGCAGCATCGTACTAGCCATTCACTTCCTCTAGGCACTGTGCTCAGAACGATACCGGGACTGGACGACCAAATTCGATCCTCTAGGAATAAAATGTAAGCTGGTCAACTTGCTTGCTTTTGGATCTCCGTCTTATGACGTTCTTCAGGTGCTGAGTTAACAGGAGATACCGTTTCTTTCGGTAGAGGTGTCTGGGGCGAAGCTAAAAGCGCATCTATCATGTATGTATACTTAAATATCTCACTGTTTTCAGGAATCCAGCTGTCTCCAACAGAATAACAACGGTACGATGGTTTTTTTTATCTGTCACCACTGGCTGCTGAGTTTTCAAGGGTGAAAAATGGGATAGCCTGACGCGAAATTGGTGCGTCCAGATGTGTAAGACAGTTCGAGTGTTGAAATATCTTTCTGACGTAGGAACGAGCATTCCGGCATTCTCTCTCAAATCCGCTTATTCCTCGTTGATGAAGTCCTTTGTTTTACGACTCAAAAATGCACATGTTGACATTTCATTCAAAGGTTCATATCCTTAACGAATCACGCGGCAGTACCCTAGAAGTGATTGTATCTCGTATGAAGACGCGCGGAATTTCCGTTCGGTTTGTTCTCGTATCAGCGACAGTTCCTAACATACACGATATTGCATTATGGATTGGCGGATGCGACAGCCAACACAAGGCCGCGAAAGTGTTCGAAGTGGGCAGCTTCCTAACAGCGCTGAATGTATTGATTCCGGCTAACTAGTTGATAGTTTGGTGAAGACTTTCGGCCTTGCAAGCTTAGGCGCCACGTAATCGGCGTGCCTCGCCAGAGGAACCAAAATGACTTTGTGTTCACTAAAAGTTTAGATTATAAACTTTTCCCTGCTTTGCAACAGTTTTCTGCAGGAAAACCCATTCTCATATTCTGTTCAACAAGAAAAGGTGCCTACAATGATTTATAGTGTTCAAGAACTGAACGTTTTCAAGGGGTATGCACGACCGCAGAGCAGCTCTCGAAAGACTACATAGAGGCGAAGAAGAATAAGCAACACTTGCCTTGGCTGCATCCAAGGTTAGAGGCTTGCTGTATGCTGGAGCTGTATTGTTCACGTAGCGTTCAGTAGATTCGAACGAGATTTTCTCGACAAGCGCTTAAGCGGTAGATAGGCCCTGCACTCTGCGAACGACTAAAGCTGATGATCTTAGAATTTGCTTCCGTAGGAGTTGGAATCCATCATGCAGGACTGAGTCTTGAAGATCGAAGGACCACAGAGGACCTTTTTCTGAAAGGTGTACTCCGTGTGCTTGTTGCTACCTCCGTAAGCCACAGTACTAGACTGATGCCAAGTCGTCTCATAGCGAGTCATTAGACCTTGGCTGTCGGAGTAAACCTTCGTAGGTGTCATAACGCGTGTTGAGCTTATTCAGTAGCTGTGATCCAGCTGCACACATGGTGGTCATTAAAGGCGTTCAAACCTTCCAAAACAACGCATCAATAGAGTACTCAGACCTGGACATCATGCAAATGCTTGGTCGTGCTGTAAGTCCTCTTTCTGATACGTTCCAGCGAATGCGAGATGATTTTTTGTCAGGGACGGCCACAGTTTGGTTCGTGTGTATCCTCTTCCACTCTCCGTCCCACTTACCATTCACCAGACAAAGATGGCATTGGTCTTATTCTGTGTGAAGATGAGCTAAAAAACAAATATCAATCTCTCATCCAAGGAAGGACCGTCCTCGAAAGCTCTTTGCATATCAACTTATCTGAGCATCTGAACTCCGAAATCGGATTACGCACCATACAAGATATCTCAAGCGCAAAGGAATGGCTACGAGGCTCATTTCTATTCCAGAGAATACGCAAAAACCCTAGCCATTATGCTCTCGGAAAGGATGAAAGCCAAACTTGGGAAGAGAGAATGGACGACTTGGTTGTGCAGAGTATAGATAAGCTGAAGCAGACTCAGCTAGTGGAAGTGCAGACCAATAGCCAAGGCCAGGAAGTGACATCAACCGAGTATGGCGATATTATGAGCAAGGTCAGCTTCCGTTTACTCAAATTATCAACCCCGTTTAATCCTTTGGAAGCTTTACATCCGCCAATCAACGGTAACCTCTGCAATCGAGTGGCTCGCTTGATAACTCAATACTTCTGATATAGATGAGCCTCATTCTAGATTTACCGGATCGGCCATCGCTACGTGATCTTGTGAGTATAAGTTATCTTTTGCGACCGTCACTATATCAAAGTTACAGCTTGAGATGATGTCATTATCGGAAGAGTAGGTTGTATAGTGAACTTTGATATAAGCCTCTTACTCTTTGCAGGTTCTCAGACATCAAGCTAAGGGCTTCTGAGAAAAAGGTTTTTTCATACATTGACTTTAGAAGACGCAGTCTTAAACGGGGCTCAGGCACTGAATAATTTAAGGCGACACGCCGACATTCGCTTCGAAATCAAGAAGCTGGAAAGGACAGCGGACAAGGTGTTTCTCCTGATTCAAGTACGCAAAACTTTTACATCTTTTGTACAAGTTCATATTGAGCATGCCTGTCAATAGGCCGTCCTTGGTGGTATCTCTTTGAACAACCCTGAATACAAGAGTGCTGACAGCCAACCTCAACTTGAGGCGTTTTCTGTGTTCCGCCACGTTACTCGGATAGCGAAAGGTTCAAATAGGATATTATTTATGCTACCTTAGAGTGCACTCACCCCTCATATCAGCTATTGTGGAAGTTGGCGTGTTTAGACAGCTTGGTGCACAAGTAAAACATGGCCTTGAACTGTATGCACTATAACCCTGCATCCTATGGCTTAATTACTTACTGTAACCACCCTCGATTACAGGGTTAGGTGTTTGACAGCAAAAGCCTGGGAAGATAGACCAATTGTACTGCGTCAGCTTGAACAGATTGGAGAGAAATCGTACGGCCCTAAGCATTCATAAGGAGTTACTCTCATCAGTTTTTGCAGAATCAAAGTTTGTAGTTGTCAACCGTTGCCTGGTGGCCATTAAGAACACCATTGCAGGTACTCGCGGAGCACGGTATAACATCCATACCAAAGCTACGCAAGCAAGATTCTCTTAGGCTTGAGGCCGTGAGCTCCCCCAATATTAACTTTTGGCCTTCTTATATCACGACCTTAGCTACTAAATCGCCGCCCACCTTTTGGGCTAGAACTTCTGGCATCGGCTGCAGAGATGCCAAACTACTTTTTGAAAGTGTCTGAACTCAAAGTGACTTCAAGTGGTGGGACAGGTCCCGTTGAGGTCGACCTTTCGATAGAATGTGGCTTGCTGGAACAGCAGCTCGAACCGAAAGCGAAGAAACCGAAAAGTCGAAACTTCAACATGACGGTAGTTCTGACTTTGTCGTCAGACATGGATCTTATTGATTATCGTCGAATTCTGTGAGTGGCGCATTCCCGCAGGCCACGCAAGTCGAACTAAATGCTTTTATAGGACCAAGTCGTTGAAAAAAAAGAAGAGCTTTACTGTATCTGCCGAATTGACGCGTCCCAGCCAATCTATCCTCGTTCTCGTTACAGCTGTGAGCGAAATTTTGTCAAAGCCAGTAAACATTGAGACTTACTTAAAGAAGGAATCCATTGCGGGTGTGGTAGTAACCAGCACGCATAAACCCGCTTTGCCGCCTACAGAGTTTCCAACTCCCAACACTCGTCCTCTTACACACAATGTCCGTCACCATTGCTTCGTCCTGATACTGATTACACGTATTTTAGGAGATCGATTTGGAAGGCCTTGAGAATGACCCGAATTTTTGGAATATGGGCACCGATGAGGATGAGGCGATTAAATCCGTTCATGACTTGACGAAGCCAAAAGGTGATTACGGAGGGATCACCTGTTACCATTGACCCATCTTAGAAGTAGCCGAACGCGGAAATTCGAAATATCCGTATGCCAATAAAAGTAAGGGGATGTCGTCGAACCCTGACTTAGGCAGTTCTCCCAAGGTCGCACCCAAGAAACTATCTAATAACAAGCTTGAGTATGGGCTGTATGTGCTATGCCCCATGGCCAAACTTAGATTTTTTTTCAGGTGCAATCACCACTGCAAGGATAAGAGCAAATGCCGGCATCTTTGGTATGTTAACTTCACCCACGAGCACAAAGCAATATTGACGGCGTTTTACATCCAGTTGTCGGGAAGGCATGCAGGAGAAGCGCCAAAGGACATCCGAGAAATGTAATTCACAGCCACCCAAACAATCTACTGCCACGACATCCAAACCCAAAGTTTCCGCACCTAAAAGGGCGGACACCAGACTGCAGCAGCTAGAGTCGATGCACGAGAGATCAAATGTTGCGATCAACTTGCAAATATCCCCGAGCGATCGCTTGAAAGTAGACACCAAAGTGGAATCGAAACGAGAACGTAGGAAGACACCTGACTTTCGTGTCGAGCTCACTGAGCTGAAGGACCCGACAACGGACGATGAACTACCTTTTTCTCTAGGCGAAGAGGACACACCAGAAATGTTTAATATGGCCGAAACTGTTATTGATTTCTCTAGATCCCGAGACACCGCAGAGGACCACTCTGATACAGACGCAAATCCTCAGCTCCAAGTCCCGAACAATACAAAACGATCTTTAGCGCAGACTCCCAACGACACTTCGCTACTGAATTCGCTTCCTCTCGGCCATAAAAGAGGCAGACAGGCCGAACAAGGTGGTCCGACTAAACGCCTCCGAACAGAAGAGCCAGGCAGAAGATTTATACCACCTCGAGGAATGAATGTAAGTTGGAAGCTGCTACTAACACGTTTTACTTGTACATGCATCTCTTGGTGCTTTTGGACTCTTCGCTTTGCTCAACTTCTATCTCAGACCGAATTTAGTGAAGACGACGCGAAGTTGTTCCTAGCTGGCTCCAGTGAAGAGCTTGAGTGTGATGTCAACATACCTGATCCCGATGACTTCTATCAGATACCAGAGCTTGTCATGGACAACACCGACATATCTGTTGCATCGGACTACCTGGATAATACTCCTGACTTGGTTCACAGCACTATTGAAGATGAAACTCGGCACCCGACACTCCCGACAAATCTACGAGAACCTGTTGAAGCAGAAGTCGACGAAGATTTGGCAGAACTAGATGCATGGCTGAATAGTGGGGCTGTTGAAATTGTCTAGAAAGATACGTCTATTACATGTATAGTTTAAGACCAGTTGTCCTTCCCATCAGTAAAGATAGAAAGCGATTCTTCAAAGCGATCGTCCCATGTTACCTCTGCGGAGGGCTTGACAATTTCCCATCCCGCAAGGTCACGACGCCATCGCATTTCTTTTTTAATTCTCTCCGCCCTGAGCTCTACCTCTGTTGGGGGAGGAAAATTGGCTTCTTCCTTCGTCGGCTCTCGCGTACCCCTCGTCAACGCCCGTGCAGTGGCGAGCCTCTCAGGAAGCTCTTTGTAATATTTTTCGCGTGCTTTGTCAATGTCCGATGGGATTTTGGAGAGCGACTTTTTGTACCAGGATTCTGCTTGTTTATCGAAACCGAGGTCGTCACCCTGGTTAATTGAAACGCGGGAGGTCGCATCGTCACCATCGAATGATACCTGTGAGTGACCGGTCGGCGGAACAATAGGGCGTCTATGCATCATAACAAGCCGGTATCCGGCCTCTGCACCTGAACGCACTTTATGGCGCTGGTTTAACCATTCCCAAATCATGATAGGAATCTGCGTGAAGCCTATGTGATTTGTAAATGGAACCAATAATAGTGGCGGGGTTGGTGGAATGGCAGCAGGAGACGCGTTCAACGACTGAGGAACGGTGGATTTCGGCCCACCAGACGGGATGGGTGAAGTGAGGATATTAAAGGGGGAGAATGTTTGCATATCGTGAGGCTGCGGTAAATC
The DNA here is from genome assembly GCA_018221805.1 of Rugosomyces carneus. NCBI lineage: Eukaryota > Fungi > Basidiomycota > Agaricomycetes > Agaricales > Tricholomataceae > Rugosomyces > Rugosomyces carneus. The sequence goes on from JABCKM010019876.1 coordinate 22,803, forward strand.
CGGCTTCGTGTTGGTTAAAGTCGGCATATCATCGCCCGGTAGCTCAGGCTCGTCGAAATGGCCATCAAGCTCAAGCTCTCGAACTAAGAGCTCTTCATGATCCACATTTTCAAGTCCGTCCGTCCATCCCTTCTTGAGTCCAGCCATGAACTCTTTTAATGTCGGTCGACCGATCAAAACAATCCCACCATTAAGTTTATGTCCTGCTACTTGAGCAGGGTTCTTATATGTCGGCAAGACCTTTGCGGTTTCAGGTATTGGGTCCATGCCTAGTTCAAGCCTCCGACGTTGGCGTATGTCGTTTGCCACGCGTTCTACGAGGTCACCATGTCGTTTCCCTGCGATCATCTCAAAGTCAACTGCCGCCGCAACAAGGATTGGCTTGAGATGAGTTGTAAGTACGAAAAGAATTTGTATATAGGAGCGCATGCCCCGACCTTGACGTACTTTCGAAAGTACTTGATAGCCTGGTCGTAGTCTTCATCCCCAGGCCATTTGGCACCATACACGGTGACCTTTCGTGGCCAGTCGAATACACCGATAGTTTGTTCCGCTTGATCCTTTACGAGATCAATGTAGTGCTGTTTGATCTTTTTGGACTGTCTTCTATCGTATATATAATAGCCGGTTAGGGAAGAAGTGACGGAGAGGAAGATGAGCCAATTCCGAGAAGGTAGTTTGGGTTTCTTGTCCAACCACGAAGTCGGGATTCCAGTATAGCTTAGAGCTGTGCGGAAGCCTGACTGCGGCTTAGGAGTTGTTGCAGGTCGTAGCTCGGCATTCTGAGCACTCATAACCCAGTCAAGGTCGTCGAGTACAATACAGAAAGCAAAAAATTATTAACATGCCAGGTCAATACAATAAAGTCACATGATCGATACACTACTCCCGCTCGGAAGCATTCTCCAACTGCTGACGCTTTCGTGCGCCGTCTCTGAATAGGATTCTTATTAAACATTTTGACGATGAAATAAACAGTAACTCACGCTTGAGTATCTAATCCTCGTTTCTTTCCTGTCTTGGCCTCGTCAAGGAACTGATTCAGACCAAACACATCACCCGTGTCTTTCTCGAACTGCACGGGTCCCTCTCGAACTTCCTGCTCCGACGCACCCTCGAATCCAACACGCGCCTGACCCAACCCAAACCTGTCGTTCTTCAATGCATTACCAATACCTTCGTCGGTTCCACCCCCAAACGATTCATCGTTACCCTCGTCAATGTTCCCTCTCGCTTTATATATAGCTGCAGCCGCAGTCGAGCCATGGAACAGCGGCTTATCATAAAGGCTATACGATTCGTCGTCTCCAAAGTTTCCTGATAGTGACTCTTGATTGAACAGCCGCGAGTCCAGCATCGACTCCTTTGAGAGCGTCGGTTTTGCTAGCCCAAGCGCAACCTTCTCCGATATATCTCGATTCTGTTGCCGTGCAAGTTGTTTGGCCCGCTGTTCTTGGCCCATGTTATTCATCCTCAGTTCTCGTTCTCGTTCTGCACGCTTCTCTGCTCTCATCTGATCACGAATCCTCCGCGCGTCCTCATCCTCCTCGCTAGCCTCACCCTCTGATTCTTCCTCACTACCAGCGTCGCTGCCATATTCCGCCAACGATGATTTCATAGCCGCTTGGCTTGCAGCCGTAGGCTTGGGTGCTGAGATACCACCTCGTTCTTCCCTTGCACGTTGAGCTAGCATACGAAGGTTCTCTTCCTTCACCTCCTTTTCTTTTTGTGCCAGTTTCTGCTGCATGAGTGCTCGTTGCCGGACTTCCTCACGAGCATGGCGGTCAGCGACAAAGAGCGCTTCCGAGAATTTGGCAAAATTGTCATTAATATGTATCTACCTTGCCATGTTAGAGAGCAAGTGTACAAAGAGAATTGACGCACATCTTGGAGTCCTCTTCCATCTGCGGCTAGACGTTTATCCAGTGGGATAGTAAACCCTTTGTTGTTCTTCCAATTCGATATACAAGGAGGAATCATCCATTCCTTCTGCTCCGCCGCCGTCGCCTTCCGAGGAGGACTCCGTAAAACAGGTGGAGGTGGACTCGGTGGCCCTCGAGGAATCTTCTTATGCTTGAACCTCGGAGGTTCCAAAGGATCCTCAACCACTTCTGACATTTTTATGATCCTTTGCTTCAGTCCTTGTTCACCATTTTGCTGCCCCGGAGTATACCTTATAAAGGAGGTTTTCCCTTGAGAGTCCGGAACGTTTTTCGGCTGGGCAGCCTTGATTTTGCCGGTGACGAGTTTCTCTAGAGCCGCGCGGGTTTTCTCTGTCGTAGCTTGAACATCCTCTTCTGAGGGACGATCCAAGGTACGGTCTTCGTCAGTGAGATCTTTTCTGTGTAAGAGGGGCACAAGATCCTTAAATTGGGATTGGATAATTTTGTCCGCACGCTGGCCTTGGTGGGCGATGGCATCGTATCGTACATTGCCCTCGCTGTCAACTTGGAGCGCAAGTGTGTTTCCGGAAGAGCCCTCAAGGAAGAGGACATCGTTTAAAAGCCAGATTCCCGTAGAATAGATGAGAGAGCGCTCACTTTTTTGCGGCCCATTTCTAGCGGATATTGTGCAACATGACACTCGGGGAATGCACCACCATCGCCTGAGGTAACATTCGTAAACGTTGAGGACATCATGGTAAAAAATACCAACCAAAGTCATCCGGACTACTCGGTTTCCACCCTCGTCGTTGACCATACGGTGGCCTTGGGACACGTACAGTAACCTGTCCCTGAGTTCCTTGAGGCGCCCGAACGACTTCCTCATCATCGTCTGATACCACCGAAGCGTGAATAGGTGTTGGAAGCAAACTTGAACCACTGTTGAGCCAACTGAATCAGGAATCACTAGAAAACTTACGCAGCGAGAGCTGTTGCCATTGTTTTGGACGATGATAATGGGATGCGAGTAAAGCGCTCTGTTTGGCACTGTTGAGTTTCCACGCCCTTGGAATCCAACCAAATAACCCATAACAACGCGTCGGTCTAAATTAGTGTGCATGTACTTTACAATAACAGGACTACTAGAACAGGGGTATGTTAAACAGATATGGGCAGACGGGCATCTTGTGTCTTCCACCACGTCCACGCACCTAGTCCCACAATAAAGTTGAACAAACCGACAACACCAGACCCCGCCCCGAGCAGTACAAATCCATACCACCAGATGCCAATGACGCGGTCGAGAAAACGGCCTGTGTACCGCTTCAGATTGGCTCGGGGGTCTACCTTGGGTGAATACTGGGTTGGCAAACGGAGAACTGGGTGCTTTTTTGAATTTCTTGATGATTCTGATGCTGTTTGCCTAGAGGGTAAGAGGAGCATACAGATGATAGGTTTCTGGGACGAAGTGTGAATATGTTTCGGGTAAAAATGGTCAATTTCTTACGTGATCAGAGGTAGTGTAACCAGGAACAGAAGTATAGAGAACGTTCGTGATACGCGAGCTCTCAGCATCTGGGGAGTCGGTGTGAGTAGCATAGAGCACTCTGTCTGTCCAAGACGGTGTCCGAGTCGTGCTATCAGCCAACAGTTTCAGCCAAACTAAGATAAGATGAAATTGTTTGAGAAGCGAACCTGTATTTATCCACCTCACCGAGCAAGTATTTGTAGCTACATTTGAACTTCCAAAACTCGCCTTCGTGCAAACCCTGGAATATGGTCCCTTTCCGATGTTCGACAAGCAGCTGATCAAATTCTTTCAATTTCTCGCGTGTCGTTTCGTCTTCCAATACCTGTGCATAATTCATATTCTTATGAAGGGCAAGTGGGTGAAGAGATGGGATGTCGATGCGGAAGTTGAGGTCACCGAGGAAGAACAGGTGTGAGGTATCATATATCGTACTAGGGGTATTTGGATCGGTGGTGTCGTGTGATGGAAAAAGGAGGGTGCCGACTACGTGGTTAAAATCCGCTATACGGTCGGGGAGCTTTTCCTTGTGTGCGGTAAAATGTGCACATACAAAGCTACATCATACATGAACGTGAGAGGAGCACAGAGATGCGATCATTGGTTACTCACGTAAAGACCTCGCCTGGATCATTGTCCTCACCTCGAACACAGAAACGCACACCAACGGCACCTTTGTTGCCCATGTATGCAGGGCCTGTACCTGTCCACGTTGTGTGCACATCATATATTTGACGAGCCACTTTGTCGTCCCTTCCGTAAACGAGCAAGGCAACGCCAGTGTTGACAACCTTTGCAATTAAAGAATATCTTTCTTTGTTGGGTGCATGAGTTTCGATCTGCGAAAGGATGAGTGCATTCCTGCTCTCAATTACGGATGTTGAGAAACCAGAAACTAAAGAGGCTTTGGAGTGAGAGATGACAGGGGTCGTGATAAGATATGCATACGGCCAAGATGTAAAGGAAGGAGTTCCTGAAAGCCCACTGCCACGATGTCTGGAGCACGCTTCTGGCTGGAGAGAAAAGTAGACACTTGAAGCGTTGGTGATAGCCAGTCGACGAGGTCCTGAGGAAGACCAAGGTCGCCTTGTAAATTTGTATTGTAAGAGGCAATTTGTATGAGCAGTTCGTTATTAGTAGTCATTGGGAGGGAGAGACAAGGAGCGAGCGCGTGACAGGAGATTGAATTTCCAAGGTTAATACTGTATTCTATTCCTATACAGCCTTAGTTATTCCCAAATCCCTCAATCGCCCGCTTGCAAGTTCATACACCCAGCCGTGCACCTTGACATTCCTCTTCTCGTTGCTTGAAGCCCATGCATTCATAATCGTCGCGGTCTTGCACAAATTCTGCACCCCGCGTTTCACATTTTCCTCAACGACAGCAGAAAGCGCTTCTGCTTCGGGAGCACTTGCCACCAGCGGTCCAGCAAGTCTAGTCAAAGGCTCAAGCCAACGATTCAGTGGGTCATCTACGGGCACGGAAGGGATTGTTGCAATCGGTCTATCCCCGTCGACTGGCATGCTTCGTGCCGCATCTACACATGCTGCCGCACCTCCGCACCCGCTATGCCCAACAACAATAACTATGTCAAGTGGGCTGCGGCGTCAATGTCGAACATGATGACACACATTCAACATACCATGCCGAACGCCTAGGAAATCTACCGCATATTTGAGCACAGCCAGGACATTCTCATCATCGAGGTGGATCTGGCTATCAAAATTTCAGTGGAGACTTTTGTCAATGATTCGTTCACAAGCTTGCGCTCACTTGGCGATGTTGCGGTGAACAAAAATATCTCCTGGCTTTGCCCCTGTGATGACCGTTTCTGGTACTCTTGAATCAGCACAGCCTATCCAAAGCGTCTATGTGAAAGCATAAGACCATTTAGCACATAGGTATCAGTCCTGGCAATAAGGGCGAGACACCAACATGGGGAGACTGGCCCTTGGCAGACTGTTCAAAGAATGCAGGTTCAGCGCGGTTAACATCCGCCGCCCATTGAGCGTTGGTTGCAAGCAGACGGGCTAGAACGTCTTGGTCTGGGGACTGGGTCATGGCGGATTTGAATGTGGATAAAACTAGAGTTAGGACAGCTCCATTTCCGTAGCAAGTTGGCTCCTCTTATCTTGTTCGGACATTCTCCGGACTCGCATCGAAAAAAGTATTCAAGAACCGAGTTCGCTTATTCTATCATACGGATATGGTGTATATGGAAGAGTGCATTTGTTTATCAGTCGTAACACGCGTATGTGATTGCAGTAGCCCCTGAACATCATACTATAGGGCCATTTCAGTTCATCTGTCTAATGAGCTTATTGATGTTTTCCTCCCGGTCACCGAAATCACCGCCCTGAACAAAGTGCTTGAACTTGCGCGTCCTCCATCCACCAGTAGGATTTGACAGTTTGAAAGGCCAAAGGAAGTTTGATGCCTCAAACAAAGGATCAACAACGATATAAATCAGAGTCGAGGTTTTGTATACCTGTTTGAAGTTGGGTCCGGCGGTGAAAATCTCGTGAACAAGATCTTCAACTGAAAGGATATCGTATTTTCCAAGTGTTTCCTCGATAATACTGTTATTAGCGAGCGGAATGCGCTGCTTCTCCACTTTTCCGTAACCACGCTTGTAGATTAGCTCGCGAACTGACTTCAAGTTGGGCTCTCTAAGGATTTCAATTGACTAATTGACCCATCGGGTCTCAGAAAATGCTGACGCACCCATAAGCAACATAGGGCTCAACAAGACGAAGCATTTGTTGTATAGGGCGTGTTACCTTGACAAATACACCGTTGTTGATCTGGAGAAGCCGAAGGAGCTGTAGAATTTTCCTTGGTTTCGGAGCAATTTCATTGATACTGCACCAAATGTATCAGCTATTCTAACAAGCAAGCACTTGAATGTAGCACGCACCCACGAATGCGGATCACAAAGTAAACTTTCGGCTGAGCGGGAACGTAGAAATCATTCCCAGCCCGTGCCACACGCTTCAAACGGATTTCCTCGCGCTCTTTGGCCCTATACTCCTTCACATATGACTCGGCACGTTTGAAGATAACTTTGCGTTTTGCTTTTTGGGCCTATGATAAATTTTAAGCTCATCGATCTCGTCAAATTAGCGAAGTGAAGGGGAAACAAGAGTTCAGTCCCGAAAGATGGTATTTGAAGGCAACACGGTAGAATTGTAAACCCTACTAGCCATTCGTCGAATAGATCGTATGCATCATATATGAAATGAAAGAAGAGGTGCGGCGTATGCAAACAAGGTTCCAGGACATACCTTACGAGCAGCGGTCGCAGCAGCAAGGCGCTCCTCTCTGGCCTTTTCGTTTTGCTTTCGTTTTTTTAGGAGAGTCTCCGGCACTTCTATAGCCTGTTGAAACGAGTTAAGCTGTTTGTAAGACGATGTGTTGAAATCTAACCGAAGCACTCGGAACGCTAGCAGGGGAATAATCAGTATCTAGATGTAAATCAACATATCCGACAGACACGTACGTGGTGGAGGGGGCCATTGAATATCTTGAAGAACGTCGTCGACGAAGTCGTAACAAAGCTAAGCGAGTGGCTTGAGCTGCATAGTATGACATAATGACTTCCCACACTCAACAATTATGTAATTAAACATCTATTTCGGTTGTGCTACAATCACTTGCACTTGTATCGTCGACGAACATCCCTGAACGCGATGAGTTTCACAGCTTGGCCTTGGCGGTGATCAATCCATCGTTTCAAGGTCGTCTATATAATAGATGGTTTCGTGTGATGGACTCTCTTAACCCACTTCATGCAACTTAGAAGGATGCGACAAGCAGCCTCGCCTTCCGAGTCGGTCACTGCAATTTGTCAAAGCCAATTCGATTGGGTTTGGGCCGTTGTCTCTCTGAGAGTGTCATATATTGACCTCACTGCAGGCAAACAACGAGGAAAATCAGAGCCCATGTTTCGTAGCAGAGCAGCTTCAGAGGTCATGCTCACCTCGTGCGTTCCAGCAGCCTCTACTTTCTAGGCATTTCTAACTTTACAAGAGTACGTCCTCCCAGCGCTAATACCTCCATCTTTCGATCATTATGAACTTATGGCCACGAATGCGTGTACATGCAATACTGTAATGTACTCGATGATGTCAGCCTGCGCGCTATGCCAAGGCGGAATCACTATCAAGTAATTACAGTATCCAATTCCACAGCTACAGGACATGTTGACGAAACTCATACTGGACCTAGATGGTCACAGTGGAGTGGACCTTGTGCAAACAAAGAAGCCATTGGCAGCTTGTGAGTCTACCCCCAGGCTCACACGTCCGGTCATAACAAAATTTCAATAAATCAGCCCTGAGGACAGGCTCAGTTAGTCAATTCCTCAATTCCTAGTTTGACTGCTACTCATAGGTGCGGTTTTACAGATGATATAGTTGTACCGGAGTGGGCACGTGCTGTTATAGATGATTCAGAGGTGGGTGTACATCGTCCAGTGTCTGATGGCAAAGACCTTTGACAAGAAACATCGTTTTCAGGGGAATGGCTGTTTTAACCCAAATTGGGGGGTTGAGGCTCAAATTTGGGAACGGCTTTGCAGTCCGTCATCTTCAGATACGACACAGTCGAGCTCTGCATCAACAACTGTAAATCCGACGCCCATAACAGCAATAGCTACCAGTACAGCAACCTCAACACCGTCACCGACTGCTATCGTATCATCGATCTTCAACGCATCAACAGCCACCCCACCGACACAGTCGGGTGTTGGGCTCTCGGCGGGCTCTGACAAGGCTCCAAAGCTGATCGGAGGTATCATTGGTGGTGTTGCTGGTCTTCTGCTGCTATGCCTGGCTCTATTCTGTTGGCTGAGACAGCGCCGACGCAGGCGATCGGCACCCTCGACTGTCTATAGGACTCGATATGGCTCGTCTCCAGCGCCAAGTGCGCACCTAGAATCTACCACTTTTACTAGAGAGAAGGGCAGAACATCGGTCCGATTTTTTTTTGGCCCGCTGTTGTGTTTCACTAACACTGGTTAAAGGCCTCCCTGTTTTGGAGCCAACTTTCTAAAAAGATATCTGTTTCCAAGCGCTAATTTGGTCCACTGGTGGGCCACAATGTAAAGATACTAGAGCATATTTGTGTAGCTTAATCATTCGGTGTAATTTCCACTGTATACAGCAGCGTGAACCATGATATACATCATCTCTCACACAGCGTAACGACCGAACAATCAACGGGTCTTGTGTCGGAGCCTAGAGTGACCAAGCATCCACAATAAGACAGGATGACTAGCCAATGTAGAACCTGTTCATCTTTGGCAACTGAGATGAGCAGCTGTCGAGGAAGGATGATCAGCTGTACGTGTGGTAATGACAGTCGCCCTTGAGAGTCGAAATGAAAAAGGTTTAGTCATTATTAAATCACAAAGATTTACTTTAGGGCTGGCCCGCGCTGTACATCGTGCATCCACCTTGTGCCGACTACCTCTCACTCCGTAAGTTATACTATCTATAATGCTTGATAAGCTCGTCATCGGGGGATGTTTCCATTTCGCGCCATATACCTCACGTATAAATACGCCGCAAGTCCTGTAGCCAGGTCTCTGCAGATTACCCGTCTTTATTCTTCAAAAATGACTACAAAAACTATTCCTCTCAACAATGGCACTCATATTCCCTGGTTGGCATTCGGTACAGGCAGCGCTCTCTTCCAAAAAGACTCTGAGCAGCCCGTACGCGCCGCGATTCAGAATGGCATTGTTCATCTCGATGGTGCCCAAGTATATGAGAACGAGGACAGTCTTGGAGCTGGTATCAAAGCCTCAGGAAAGCCACGTTCCGGACTATACATTGTTACAAAGCTCAACTTTACCCTACCACCGGGTCAGACGGCTAGACAATCTCTTGAAGAATCGTTGAAGAAACTAGGCACCGACTACGTCGACTTGTTCCTTATTCACAACCCCGAGGCCGCTAGAAAGATTTGGAAGTTGCCCGACCTCTGGAAAGAATTAGAGACTATCCAGAAAGACGGCCTGGCAAAGACCATCGGCGTCTCCAACTTTGGGGTTGACGATCTTAAAGAGATCATGCAAGAAGCAACAATTATTCCTGCAGTAAACCAGGTTGGTCTTGCAGCTCATGCTATCATCTTTTGCCAACGTCCATACCGCCAGATTGAGTTTCACCCATATGTCCTGGACACGGCTGAGGCTGTCGTCAAATTCGGCAAAGAACATGGCATTGTCACAGCGTCCTTTGCTGCCCTGACCCCCATCACTCACGCTTCGGGAGGTCCTCTTGACCCCGTTCTTTCTCGCATTCGAGAGAGGCTGGAGACAGATCGTAAAAAGCCTGTCACGGTCGGACAGGTCTTAGCCAAATGGCTTTTACAGTCGGGAATTATATTTGTTACGTGAGTTGTCAAGTTGTCGAGAACGCTTCCTGATGCATGAGATCTGAGTTCCAACCTTCCATTCACAGAACGACCAACAAAGTTGAACGAATCAAAGAGTTTATTGACGTCGAGGGCATACCAGAACTCACTGCTGAAGAGATAAAGGAAATCGAGACAGTGGGTAAAAGGTTGCACAAGAAAGTCTACTAGCAGTTGGCTCGCGTGCAATAACTTTTTTACTGTCAGTTGTACAAAATTTTCACCCACGAAGTACTATATTTGAAATTGAAAATGTCCTTCCGTAGTGTTCGTTGTACCTTTTTCGTTGACTTACGCTTGACTACCGGACTTGATCAACGTCTTCCATCATGACCAAGCTAGGTGTATCTCTGTCATGCCTGACGTAGAACACATGGTGCCCTTACATCCTTTCTCTAAACTCCGTCTTGCCCCCACCCATACTCACAGTCAAAGGCATCGAAATTCTCCTCGGACAGGCACCAGTCTATCCGTTTAAGGGCGAACTGCCAAATTGCCATCCAGATTGGACAGATCATTCCATTCCTTTTATTCCGGCCACTTTCCCAACGCAAAGCTTCCGCTCGCGGTTTGAATGAATAAATGTTCACTCCGAGCTACTTTTCCATCCTTTCCCCCTGTGCTGGCTTTGTCGCCCATCCTTAGGTATGTTGCTCAGGTCGTCCTCATCTTCCGTCATCCTGGGACCCTTCATTGTGGTCTTGGCCGCCTGGATGATCCCTGTCGCGATTGGTCAAACAACAAGCGCGACTTGTTTACCCTTCTACACATGGGTGTGTGCTTCCGCGCTACTACCCATTACCTTCACTCATGAGCAATAGGCTAACAACTCAAGGAAACAAAGTCCATGTCAAGTGGCTGCGACACTACTTGGAGTTTGTGGATGTGAGTGCTCTCATCCCAGGGCGCGATCCAGATCGTGTATGTTGATTGCGTCTTTAGCGTTTGAGGTGGTTTCATTACCTGCCGACAGTCATTACTCAGGACCTTCACTGGCTGCGGCCAACCCATGCATCTGTAACACCGTGGTTTATTCCCTCATGAGTGCCTGCGCTGCCTGCCAAGGACGCACATATGGGACGTAGGTGGAAGTGGTATTTGCCCAATGTCGTAAAACTCACGCGGCATACTAGCTGGAGTACCTGGTCAGGAAACTGTCCGAATGTTGCGATCAATTCGTAAGGGAAATCTTTGTCAACCGACAGGACGACATGTTGATTCAGATCCAGCTTCCCTAAACCTATTCCTCCCAATGTTTTTGTGCCTGGTTGGGCGTATCTGGATGTAAAGGTGCGGGCATCTTGTCGTTTGTATCCTTGGCTCCTTTGAAACGAAGTCCGAGATAGGCAAGCGACACTTTTAACCAGACGACTGCCAGATTGAGCGCGAGTGAGGCATACTTATACCGGTCCAGATCGTAAGCTGATAATCGTCTGGCTTTTAGACTCGACAAGCGAGTCCACGGCCTTACCTGTGCCAAGCTCAACTTCGACCAGTATTGCGATTACTACGTCCACTAGCACAACTAGTGCACCTCCGCCCGCAAAGTCTACTGAATCCGCCAACAATTCTACCAGCCCTCCCTCGGACTCTAATGAGGAACGCATCATGGGTGGCATTGTTGGAGGTACCGTTGGTTTTGCTCTATTGCTCGGATTTGTGCACTGGTGGTATAACCGCCGCCGCCGTTTGGCCGTAGCTGCTTCAGGTGTACCTTTACCATCCCCTGTTGAGGATCCAGAGCAGCAGCAGCATGATGAGCCAACGCCTAGTGATATGCGGCAGTATCTTGCGAATACTAAACCAATGCAACTTGCGAATTCGTCCTATGTATATGCTTTTCTCTTCAATCGGAAATTTCTGAGCTAACTGATACTCCCCGCTTATAGGGCACATCGCTCGCATCTCCAACTAGTGCACAATTTTCCCATTCTAGCGCACCAGGGTCTATCCGGTCCGAGGTTCGCTCAAATGTCTAAAAGCAACATACCCCTCCTCGACGTTCATTTCACAACAACAACCAGCAAATGCTGCCACGCTCTTTTCCTCTGCGCTCATTCTCTATACACTCTTTTGATCACCAATACCAAAAACACGCGGATTAAATCAGGCTTTTGCGAGCAAGCAAGCTGTCTGTATAAAATCACTGACTTGATTAATTCATGGCCACCTTACTAATGCTACATACATACTATCGTTGTTGTATAGGCTAGAAAATGCACTGTACTGTACGGAATTTTTGCGACAAGCGTTGTCAGCTGTTTGCCATTTGCCAAACGCAAGGTTGATCAAGGGGCGGCACCATCTTCACGTGTCCTCCGAGAGCCCTCTTCGTCTTCTCGGCACCCACTGCAAAGAATCACTTCCCACTCCTAGAATTGTACTGCTTCTGGTGCGATCATGCGATGTGTGAATTAAGATACCAATGTGATCGTTTTGCGTGAGTTCTACTCTCAGAACATATTTGAGCTCGCGGGGCTATGCCAGGTCCACTAGGCCGTGGCAGCCGGAATAAAAATCCGTCAAAAGCCCTTGGCTGATAAAGGTAAACTTCAGGGGCCCATTTATACTGTCCTGGACGTTGCCCCTAGCCTAAGGGCTTTAGCGCCTTAGCACACTTGTCTCCTCACCGCCATCCAGTCTGTTGCGTTGCATAAATGGTGGGATCTTTGTCATGAATTGACCGCACAGTTCTCACACGGTCACCTCTAGTCTCAGCCAGCATCGACAGCGGTCTGCACTGATCGCACTTACGATTCGGTTAGCGCCATGCGGATCCCACCTCATTTCGTGTTTGGTTTTCTAACCTATCCTCCTTGAAAAGTTCTCCAATTCACTGGGACAAAGTCCGTGCCTGATTGGAGCTTATCTTGGGGGCGTTTGCAATGCAGGAGGTATGTCCTAATTCCTGTTAGGATGCATTTTCCTCCGAGTCTGATTGTATTTACAGATTTCACTGTCTCCCCACTCGAAGAAGGGAAGGTTTACCTTGGGCCCACGGTGGAGACAGCCAATGCCTGTAGATGCAGCTCTGTATTCTACAGTTTAATTAGTGCTTGTTCAGCCTGTCAAGAGAGGCGATTCTTGAGGTACGTTATCTTACCATTTCGTCTCGCGGACATTGTCTGATCATCCTATTTCCAGATGGTCCGGCTATAATGGAAATTGCACGACTGTATATTCTGGAGTGTATGTTGGACTCCCAGCTTGGTACCAGTTTTTGACTGACAGGCTACAAGTTTCAACCGCCCTATTCCTGCTGGCACAAAAGTGCCTCATTGGGCATACTTAGACCCCAGTGTATGCTTCTTACTTGCACTGTTGTGTGGAGCTGAACTTATTGGGCTTATAGCTCGATGATACTTTCAACATCACTAAAGCTATGGAGGTCCTCGGTAAGCAAGCACGCTACTATTAACGTTGCATGTGTATTAACGCCCGCACAGATGCACCTGAGTCTACTGCATCTGCGCAGGCAACAGGACCTTCCTCTCCTACGAATACATCGTCATCGTCTTCTTCAGGGTCGTCGTCATCTAAAGCTGGACCGATAGCTGGGGGTGTGGTTGGAGGCGTGGTTGGTCTTGCCTTGATTGCTGCATTAGTCTTTTGGTGGACCAGACGCCGCCGTACACGGACTGCACCGTCATCTGAGGCACCATATACATCTGCCCCTTCAGACGCCACACCCATGAGTGCCGCACCTTTGTTCTCTGGTGTCTCTCCGCAGAGGCTCTATGTGAGATTCTAGCCCTTTTATAATGTATACTTTCTCAAGCCTCCTTTTAGAACCCATCTGATCCAAGCACGTATCCTTCGCCTGAATCAACGTCAGCTGGACTCACCTCCTCGGCCCACGCGCTCAACTCCAATATCACTGGCAGCACTTACCCACATACCAATGTCACTGGCGGCAGCTATCCCACAACCGCTCCAGGTCGATATACTGGCGCACCTGAGGTCTAAAAGCCATGCATTGAGCCAGTTTCGATCCATTACGCTTTGGGTATTTTATGAACCATTTGGCTTCAATCATCTTTATGATAGTCCACGACAATTGTACTTAAAGTATTAAAAACGTCGAGACATCTTGAAGATGCAGATGCGTCGGGGTTGTGTGAAGCTCTAATTATGCTTGGGCGGCAATCCGTCAGAAGGTTGACAGTTGAACAGGGTCAACAACGTTGCCACAGATTTCAGGGGTGCTCATATACTCCCAAGATGTTTGCTAGGACCGTTGTGCCTTCTCCCACATCTTCTACATTCTTTACCGCGTCACTCAAATGGTGAAGCCTTCCCCCCGTGTGAATTTGAGCTGTTCACTCACTATTACTATAGGCGACATCGCGCGCAGTGTGTAGCGAGTCCGTCTATGACCCAGTCAGCTAATACAGTGTTTCATCTCCCTTGCGTTCACTGACACGTTCTCTGAAAAGCTCTTCAATTCGTTGGCACAGAGTCCATGTCAAGTCACTGCTTACATGGGAAGTGTATGCTATGCGGGCCGTAGGTTCTATGCAACTCCACATGCAAACGTATATACCTAAACATTTTCTTGAATACAGAATATACTGTTTTCCCCCTTGAGCTAGGCAGTCATTATTTAGGGCCCTCTACGGACGATGTCACCGCCTGCGAATGCAGCTCTGTGTTCTACAATCTCCTCAGTGCCTGTGCAGCTTGTCAAGGCAGATTATATCTTGAGTAGGCATATGACTGTTTTATTCCTCGCTTCTTATTGACTCTATCTAGATGGTCCGCATACAATATTAATTGTTCAACTGTATATACTGCAACGTGTGTTCCGTTCTTTGAACCTTACCTTGATCCATACTGATGTTTAATAAGATTTCCCCGCCCTATTCCTCCTGTCACCAAAGTTCCCCACTGGGCATATCTAGACCCTACCGTATGTTCCTCGTTGTTAATGTCAACTGATTTAAACAGGTTTACAGATCGATAATACATTCAATGTTACTGCTGCTTTGCAAGTCCTCAGTGAGTCACACTCTGTTCACGTTTCCGTACATGCACTTACGCCAAAATAGGCGCACCTGAGTCTTCAGCTCCGCCACAACCAACACAGTCAACAGATGTGCCAGGAGGATCGTCGTCTCCTTCCTCTTCCAAAGGTTCTTCCAAAGCTGGGCCCATCGCTGGAGGTGTGGTTGGAGGTGTGGTTGGACTTGCTTTGATCGCTGCTTTAGTCTTCCTGTGGACTAGGCGCCGTCGTACCAAAACACCTCCCTCATCTGAGACACCACCTGCGCCCGCCCCACAAACACCCATGAGTACTGCAGCTTTGTTGAGTCCCGGCATACCGCAGCACAAGTTATATGTAAGATGCTATCACCTTCACCATTTTTGACTACTCATCTTTGCATACTACAGAACCCATCCGATCCAAGTACTTTCCCCTCAACTCCGGCAACATCTTCAACCCAGGTTTTGAACCCCAATTTCACCGGCAGCACTTATTCCGGTCCTACATCTCCGCAGGGTCCCCGATATACTGGTGCCCCTGAGATCTGAAATCCTCATCTCCCCATGCTCTCTCGATATTCTGTGAAACATTTTTGGGCTTTATGTTATATTAATAGTACGGAATACTCCTGTACAAACCCTCTGGTCGAGGAATGCCACTCTTTAGATGTTCCTGTCAAAGCCCAAAGATATCAGTATGTTTTTTTGTTGGCGTAGGATGCCGTGATATTCGGGTGTGAATTCCACAAACATATACAACGTGCCGACAACGTTGAACATTCCAGGGGCACTTATCAATACAATAGTCCCAAGATGTCACCTTTACCTTTGGTGCTTTCCCTTCCACTTCATCGCGAAAGCTACAAAGATGGTGAAGTTTTCTTCTTTTTGTAAGAGTATCCTACATATCTCACAATCTCCTTTAGGCAACGTCAACTGTTGTGTGCTCTGAATCGCAGTTAGCTGACGATGTGTTCCGTTTACTCATTTCTAACCCATCATCGTAGCTCTTTAATTCATTGGGACAGAGCCCGTGTCAGGTCGCAGCTATCTCGCGAGCGTTTGTACTGGAGGGCGTAAGTCCTATATACCAACATTGTACGAACGCGTATAACTGAACTCGGTCGCGTATAGAGAATTCACTATTGATACCCTCACTCCAGGCAGGGAGTACGTTGAGCCCAGGAAAGAATCAGCCAATTCCTGCAGATGCAGCTCCGTATTCTACAGTCTCCTCAGTGCTCATTCAGCCTGTCAAGGCGAATTTCGGCTGGAGTACGGCCCATAACTATCTCATTCCGTGGATTCTAATTCATCAATTACCCAGTTGCTCCGAGTATAATACAAATTGCTCGACTGTTTACACTTCAACGTCTGTCCAACCCGATCCTCAAATAGATCCCTATTGACCGCCATTAAGTTTTGACCGCCCTACCAAAGTACCTCACTGGGCATACACAGATCCTACTTCTAGTTTCCTGTTGCTACCTTGTTCATCAGATACGAAAAGCTTTTAGGCCGATGACAGATTCGACGTTAACGCTGCTATGCAGGCCCTCAGTGAGCGCCACACTTCTAACGCTGTTGCCAATATCGTGCAGGTGCGCCTGAATCTACTGCACCTCAACAACCAACAGGCGTATCTGGAGCGTTCTCGTCTTCAAAAGGATCTTCCAAAGCTGGTCCCATCGCGGGTGGTGTGGTTGGGGGCGTGGTTGGACTCGCTTTCATCGCTGGGTTAGCCTTTTTTTGGACTAGACGGCGCCGTACAAAGACTACACCCTCGTCATCGGCTCCAGCTGCACCCATTACGAACACACTTATGAGTACCACAGCCTTGTTCACCACTGAGGTACCGCCACAGAAGTTCTATGTGAGAACTTTACCCTCTGATTATATTCAACAACTCATCGAATTATAGAATCCATCCGATCCGATTACTTACCCGTCCACCGTATCAACTCCAGGTGTTTCCACCTCTTCCAATCAGGCCATGGATCTCAGTTTCACTGGTAGCACTTACTCTGACGCTGACTCTCCCTCTGCGCGATATACCGGCGTGCCCGAAGTATGAAACAATGTATGTTGAACTTGATCGGAATCTATCTTTGATCTATACGGGACCAACGGAACCGATCATGGGTTCCATTAAGGCTGATAATGCGGAAGCACTGGGCTTCTGCTGACCCATTCCATCGAGAAATCATTACCGCATGAAGATCCAAGGAATTCAGTGGGTTTGTTTGTTCCATCTGTCAGATGGGGTTCCATGGGAAGCGATTCTAACCTTATGGCAGCATCAGTCCCTGATATGCTGATGAACTGGCTGCTTGAATGTTTTATCAATTAGCTAAGATAGCAGGACTTCGCATCTTGACACTGAATGCTGCTCTGCCGCAATTCGCTGACCTTCTAGATCTACAGTGAGAGAGAGACGTTGACAAGTGAAGTCTTTCGACCTACTATGTCGTCTTGGAAAGGATTGTCGCTTTCACTATTCGTTTTCCTATGGATATGCCGAAGCGCCGCTCAGCGCTCCAATGTCGGCCAGTGCATTCCCGAGTATAATTGGGTTGGCTCATTATCCGATATGAGACCTGTGGATGCTGAAACGACTCTGTGCTTAACAGTCAATCAACTCCCGAATTCAGACACCTTGTCTGGTAGCTGCCTATCTGGAGAGTGTGTGCAGGCCGAATACCAGTCTGTGATTTTTTAAGGCTCCTATGCATCTACTTATATCTGCCTTTATATTTTCTTAGCCGTCTTTGTTAACTCCATCCCTCCAGGTACTCATTATCTAGGTCCAGTTTTTGCCGAAGCAGACATCTGTACATGTAATGTTGTTGTGTACTCTCTCATGAGCGCTTGCGGCGGATGTCAAGGTCGCCAATTTAGGAGTTGGGATGACTGGACCTTGAATTGCCCTTTCTCAAATGAAACAGCGTGAGACGTGCACATCTATTATCCATGCAAAAGTGGTATTAACAGCAATGCAGATACCCGAGAGCCGTACCATCAGCCGTTGAGGTACCCGGCTGGGCATACCTGAATATAACTCTGGTATATTTACCGTTAGAACAACACCTCTGTGATTACTTATTTTTCAACGATCCAGACAAATAACACATTTAATCCAACTGTTGCAGAGGCTTATGCACGTAAGTGTCTAACTCCGCATTCGATGACTGTAACTGAAAAATGAAGTGAAGGCCTAAATGGACCCTCTCCCCCTACATCCTCTACTAGCAACACAGGGGTAGCGTCCAGCACGAAATCCTTGGAGATTTCTACGAGAACAGCCCAGCCGCAACGTTCAAACAGTGCATCGTCGGTCAGCGCTGGTGCTATAGCGGGCGGCGTTGTTGGAGGTATCGCTGGCCTTGCTATCATATCGCTATGTATTTTCTGGTTCTTCCTCCGTTCGAACAGTGGCTGGAAGAAAAAACGAAGGGCGTCGCAAAAAATCAACCTCACTGAGGATGAGGCCCAACCAGGCACTTCCGAACTCGCAGCTACTACAGGCCATATTGTTACTCGCTCCATGTCATCTGTCCCTACAGAACCCATGTCACCCCATACCCACAGCTTTCTCGTGAGATTCCATTTTGACGCTGACTGTATCTGATCGCTTATCATGCGAACAGGAGACACATCAGACTGGGGTCTCCCAAGTCCTCTCACCAATAACATCGGCAGTGCACACAACACACCGTCACTCGATGGAAACGATTCCTTACGCTGGCTCTATCATTATGGCGCGAGGAGGTTACACGGGTGCTGCGATGGTATGAACACGAGTCAAACATATACCTGATTGTAGGAATGTTGTGAACAAATCTCCTTGACAAGATAATCGCACTGATTATAAGCTCGATGTTTGGGTTCTGCCAAACAATTGAATGGATGTTTGTGTTTTATACAAATGTAGTTAAAGTGGCCAAGTTCTTCTTCCAAGATGCCTGTCAGAAAACGGACAACATATCCGGTAGACCTTTAGAAAGATCACACCTGATTTGCCGTTTCTTAAGCGCCTTGCCCTATTGGAACTAGTGGTTCGGCACAGCGGAAGGCACGAGGCAAGATATGAGCAAACTTCGAATTGATTTATTGTTAAACCGTTTCGTTCCGGGAGGGCCTCCTTGAGTCCACCCACCATCAGGATTGGACTGGAACCGCCACTGCCCCAAAGGCTTTGTGTGCAAGCCATGGCCCCGTCTCGAAAAGCGATGATGGCGTGTGTTGATGATACCACGTGCCTAGATGGCCTAATTTGGGTAAGGGCATCTATCGTTATTCTTGTTCGCTTGTTTTAATGGCATCCCTAGTCCTACAGCTCCTTAAGAGAAGATCCGTGTGCAGCTTGGGCCTACGTTCAACAGATATGTCGAGAGGATGGTGGCACACAAAACATCATCGAATCCGCGTTGGCAGTTCAACCATCATCACAACATGATGATAACGCTGGCTCAGACATCGACATCCTTTGTGAATACAGTACTATGGCATATACCCTGTTTAGAGCATGCGAAAGCCGGCACAAACGAGTGCCACTGCCGTGCGTACTTGTGCCTAGTATCCTTCACTCTCTTACCTTCGTACTTAGGTGGCATGAGTGGAAGCAGGGGTCTACCTCCAAGTCTCTCGATGTGTAAGACCTCTCTTTTTTGTAGAAACCCAGTCATTGACTTTCATTATAATGCACTATCAGGCAGAAGATAGAGGATCCTGGCTGGTCTATCCTCGTAAGATGTTTTGGGACATCTCCTATGGATTTGAGAATAACACTAGTCTTCTTCAGAAAAGATCCGATATAATAGTGCCTCGGGATGTAGCGGCGTCAAGTGTGTTGCGTTCACTTTTGTGTTCTATTACGGCTCAAGTATGAGCACAGATACGACTGCATCATCATCAAGTGACTCTGATAGCGCTGCTTCTACCACAACAACACAACCTTTCCGCATGAACCCAGCCATATCTGGAGTTATTGGGGCTTTGTGCGCATTAGTTGTGGGCCTAGTCGTCGTCTCTGGTGTAATCTTGATCGTAAGGCAAAGGCGGCGTCGACATCTTGGTCAAACGAAGGATGCAAACCGGACTAGCATTTTCTCTTTCATGTTTGGAAATAGGCCTTACAAGAAACGACGGCCTCGTACTGCAACTTCTAGCTATGTCGGTTTGCGAATGGAGGAGGGCCATGGAAGTGAAGAGCAACCGGTCTTGTTGATAACTAGGGAAGCTGCAGATTTCAGACGGTTCCCGCGTCAAAGCGAGGATTCGTTATATCTTCCGGATTATCTGTATATACCGGTGGGTCGAGTCCCGCTTTTGCATGATGACATTAGATTTCATCTCGCTTCTTCACGCAGAGCGCGGTCGAGATCTCCCCTGCTAATCAATCATCTCGTATGTCTGCTACACCTATGACGGCTGAGTCGGGGGTTTTGGGCCTTGCAAGTAGGTTAGAGGACGAGGACGCGCGAATACCAAGACACATCAAGACGCGCTCACAGACAATGTAATTATTGTAGTTTAAACAGCTGTTGTAGTGCGCTTGGTTAACTTCACAATAAACATCGATACCCCGTGACTTGCTGGTAAGAGTCATATGGGCCCGACGCGAGTTACTTACTTTAGCTGGCCACCTCTCTCTCCCTTTAATCTCGACCACTCATAATGTCAAACTCTCCGCGCAAAAACCCCATTCTATCATACGAACCATTCACAACAGTCTCGTCTTCCCGCCTCCAAGCGCTCTACTCTGACATTGCACGGCAGAAACAGTCAAACCCGACGTCGTTCCACTCTAGCATGGCCTGGTGGCGTAAAGCGCTCGAAGTCATTGTCAGCTCTGGCAGGTGGGTGTTGTTGGTGAGGAGGGACTGCTGGGTACTGGAGGGTCGCCTCGAGGTCATAAAGATACTTCGTGGTGGGGAGAGTATGTTTTGGTGTCGTTGGTGGAACAAGCGGCGAGTAGAGTGTTGGAGAAGCAAGAGATGAAGACGAAAAGTTCGGGCGACAGACTTTATTCATTCGATGGGTTCAGGCAAGAGTTTGGCTCGTTGGTGGGAGTTGAAGGTGCTCTTTCGGAAGGAGACGCGATGGTGCTGCTCAAGTTTCTTGAGAGAGACAAAAAGGCAGTACTATATGATAAAGATGTAGGTTTACTTTCATCAACCCACAAAGAAAACTGTTTCTGACATTGAACGCTAGGTTGTCAAGTTTTTCATCGACGACCCCCTTGCTGCAAGGGAGATTAATGCAGTCGATAAAGGGATTCTCGAACTAAGAGGTGCCGTGCAAAATTTGCACGCCCAAGTTGACGGGCTGCAGCAAAAGATGGACGAGTTACGATCTAAAATTCATTATGTACCGCGTGGTGGTTTTTTACTAACATTGAAGTTAGATGCACACAAAAGGCGTCTGCTGCACTACAACAGAAGCGCAAAGAGATTGGATTGAGTCATCTACGACTTAGGAAGCAGCTCGAGGACCTCTTATCGAAACGGCTCGGGTCACTTGATAACCTCGAGTCTACCTTACTCAGAGTAGAAGCTGCCGCAGAGGACATTCAAGTAAGTATTCTATGGACATGTGGCTACCATGATACTGAGCCGCGGGGTTATGAAGATTATCAAGTCATATGAGACGTCGACGTCTACGCTCCGCGCGATCCTCACCCACCCGTCATTGCAAAGAGAGTCGATTGAAGCGACCATGAACGCACTAGCAGAGGTGAATTCAGATGCAAAGGAGGTGGACGAGGCAGTACGGATGGAGACTGAACTTGCTGTGGGTGGTAGTGGAGTTGCAAGCGATGCAGAGCTAGAAGAGGCGTTGAAAGCCCTCGTTGTGGAGGTGGAGCAAGAAGGTAAAGGGCAGAAGTTGGTTCTGTGGGGAGAGAAGATGAGCGAGAGAAGAGTGAGAGGTAATGAGACGAACCGTCAAGAAGGAAGATTTCTGCCGTGTTGAGACCCATTGCGATTGCGAGAGACAGGCGCTGAGCTTCTCCACCGCTTAGGTTTGACCAATCCCTATCCCATAATTGAGGATCGATGTCCCAGTTTTCTGAAATGTCGAGAGCGCGTTGAAAGGGATCTGGCTGAGCGGTTTTGAGGGAACGAGTGTGAGATTTGTGAGCTTGAAAAGAAGAAGCAGTATTGAGAAAGTCGCGTGGAGTACCGGGAAGCATTGAAGGACGCTGAGGGACGTAGAGGACACGAGTGCGAAAAGAAGGGATGCCTTTTGGGTGTGATTAGAGATAGCGGGAAATGAGCATTAAATTGGCTGACCGTATGCCTTTGGGGAACTGCGTAGATGGTGAGTAGTGCGCTACTGTGTGACAAGCACTCACCTTTCTCGATAAAAGATGTGACCATCGTAGAGAATGAGATGTGCGATGCACTTTAACAGCGTCGTCTTGCCAGAACCGCTTTTGCCACGAAACACCACAACGTCGCCTAGATAATAATTAGTAGAATATTAATCTAATCTGGTTATCTAACCTTGGTTTATAGCGAGATTGACATGTTTGAATAAAATGTTACCCTCTTTGTGACATGAAACGTCTCGTAACTCGAGGAGAGGAGCCATGCTGCGGCTGCCAAAAATAGAATTACCCTTTAAATAATGACGACGCACGCGTCATTTTACGACGATCCTCAATCCTCGACCGCGTCACAATAGTACGTCATGTCTTGCACTCCCTCGCACTATATAAACCCTGCAATTTTATCCCTCCTTATCTCTCTCTATCTACAATCATGTCTGACACTGCACGCGAATCCTTAACTTCCAAAGTCGGAGCTGCCGTCAAGGTACTGTAATCGATACTACCCTCGTCGTCGTCGCCATCTAACCTAGTGTACTAGCCCGACTCTGAAAAATCTACCACCGAGCACATGGGTGACCATGTCAAGGGCCCTAATCACTTGCTTGATCAGTCGGTCCTTGAACACGTCATGAAAAGTGACTCGAAGAGAGAAACGGCTCTCATCGAAGCTAAACGTAAAGATATTTTCACTAACCAGGAGCCAATCTAAAGGATTCTCTTTATTAGAACTATCCGAGGCCTTGGAGGACACCAAGTCTCCACTAAATATTATACACGCGATCCGTAGGCTTCGACATCATAGGATTCTAAAAAAGCATCAAGAATCCTCCAGAATCGCCGCTCGCAGAAGCGGTGCCCGTGGTGCCAAAGCTCGCAAGGATCTCATCGCGGCAGAGGATGAGGTCGCGGCTTCAGCAAATCTACTCGACCAGCCTGACTCTGAGATTGACGCCGAGGCAATACATGCCGAGACGAAAGCCGCCGTCGAGACTCTCGCTGAGATTCACGCATCTCTTGACGCAATGGACTCGGCGAGTGCAGAAGCTCGTGCCAGAAACGTCCTGTTGGGTCTCGGATTTCCACTAGAAACTATCACGAAACCATACAACACGCTCTCTGGTGGTTGGAGGACGCGATGTTCACTAGCCAGTGCACTATTTCAAAAAGTGGATATACTGCTGCTGGACGAGTGTACCAACTTTCTCGACCTCCCTGCTATCATCTGGCTTCAAGGGTTTCTACAGTCGCTCACCGACACGACTGTGGTCGTCATGTAGGTTACCTACCCACCTTTTTTATTTATTTGAAACTCACTTTTATCTCACAGCACTCACGACCGCGATTTCGCAGACGCAGTCGCCGATGAGCTGATCGTTCTACGGGAGCAATCCCTCGAACCGTTCAGAGGCAACTTGTCTCTTTACGAGCAAGAACGTCGGTCAAAGATCAAGTACCTCACACGTATGCAAGCTGCACAGGACAAAAAAATCAAGCACATGGAGTCATCCATCTCTTCCGCGTTGACGGCTGCCAAGCGGACGGGGGATGATAAAAAGCTTAAACAAGTCGCGTCACGACGGAAAAAGATCGAGGAACGATCCGGGATGGAAGTTGGCCTCAAAGGCGGGCGGTTCAAGCTCAACCGCAAGTGGGAAGTTGAAAGGAATTTAATAAGATTAGATAAGATCTGATTGAGTTGTATACCGTCGCTCGTTTTTATTATTTTGTACTGCATGGCCTCCATTCGTCTTCGCCATCCGGCTGGCGTAGCAACCATCCAAGTCCCTCTCGACCGTGCAACGTTTACCGTTCAAGACCTGCAACAACAAATTCATGCCATAACTAAGATTCTTCCTTCACGCCAGAGCTGTGAGCTCCAAGCTCTTTGTTTGGAATCACTGTCACATTATTTGAAATAGTAAAAGCCGGATATCCACCACAGCCGCTTACCATAGTCCCAGAACTCCCAATAGAGAGCCTCGGACTAAAAGCAGGAGAACAAATTATTGTCAACGAACTCCCTGGCATTGGGAGCTCTGCAGCACCGTCAGCTGCATCGCCTGCACAAGAAATCAGCTCTAGTTTACTTTCGCCATCGCCACCACCTGCCCGAGCTCCTGTTCCTGTGCCCCTACCTGATGTCTCTTCTTCTACGTCTCCTTCGAAACCAGATGGTCCAGATCATGTAGAGACTGATGGCGGGGTGCTCGTTCACAGGGTGTGCCTTATATGCCAGAAGCTAATCAGTACATCACTAACTCTACTGCAGATCGTTCCAGATGACAATTCATGTCTATTCTCCTCTGTTGCACTTCTGTTTGAACAAAGCATTGACAAAGCTGCTGATATCCGGAAAAGTGAGCATGAGTTAATAATATCATCTCGGGGCTCGGTATAGATATTGAAATCACTTGGTAGTCGTCGCAGATGGGATTCGCAAACATCCAGACAAATACAACGAAGCTATTCTAGGGTATGTTAATCTTTGTGAATAGAAGAAAACTTTAATTCACAGACCGAGAAAAAGGATGCCACCCGATAAATATATCGACACGATCCTCAAGCCAGCGACCTGGGGTGGCGCCATTGAACTCGCCATCCTCGCCACACACTATCGTACTGAAATCGCTTCAATAGACGTTGAATCGGGTCGTGTAGACCATTTTTCACCTCCTGCTGATAATTCAGGGGGAATGCGTTGCATTCTAATTTATTCTGGAATCCATTACGACGCGGCTACACTTGCTCCCATGCCGGAAGCCCCTGGGGAATGGCACCAGACCATGTTTCCTTTGGTATGTTCGCAACTACTAGCTTACTAGCTTGTGGAGTTCAAGCATATATACACGTAGACTCCGGAGGATGATCAAGATGCTGTGATCATAGCAGCTAAAAAGCTAGCAACTGTGTTACGTGCCAAGAAGGCTTATACGAATACAGCTACTTTTGATCTCAAGTGCGAGGTAATTTTTTCTTTTTGTGTATTTGAATGGATGTATTTGCCCACTGTTATTGTTTTAGGTGTGTGGCAAAGGCTTGAAGGGAGAGAAGGACGCCCGTGCCCATGCAGCAGAGACGGGTCATGTACGCTTTGGAGAGTATTGAATTATGAGAATTGGATTTGTAAACAATGCTATGATTTACTAGATGGCCAACCAGATAACAGATAGATAAACCAAGCCTGCCTCAAAAGTTATCCCAGGTTTTTCGAACTCGCTACATTGTCATCTGAACTGCTCAAAGTGCGCCTTCAAGTTCTATGGCCACTGGACAGTGGTCTGAAGCTCCATATATCTCGCTCCTGATTTCGCACTACAGGATTTATTAGACGAGCGCTTGTCCAGATCGCTATATAACCTAACACAGACCAGTTTTACTCGCTTCATCATTCGTTCGCTCAACACGACTGCCAAGTTGTCAATCTTCAGAAATGTGAATACTGACGCAGCGTTTGAAACGTACACATATCAAGCCGCCATCCCAAGCCCTTCTCTCGACAATTGAAACGGTAAGAAAAATATGTGTAATGCTGATCATCGGGGTGTAGCTTACGCCAAACGTCGACAAATGTTCCGGCATCTGATTTTTTAGAGGTGTTCAGGATGTTCTTGAAAGCCGTAGTTTCGGCTTCTGTATAACCTGGGGTTTTGTTCCAGTTTTTTGACGCGTTTGAAAGGTCTGGGAGCGTGTGTTAAGAAGCAAAAGAGTCCTAGCAAGCGGCTCTTCATGGAGCGCGTACTTACCTATCTTTGTTGGAGCAACATTCAGATCCCCAGCCCATATTACCGGTTTCTTTTTGTCGAGGCCCCTCATGTACGTTTCGAAATGGACATTCCACTCCTTTTTCGCGTCTAATGTCTGATAAAAGTCAAACGGGGGCAACATGGCTCGCTTTGTCGACATACCTTTAGGCCCGTACCAGCATTAACGACGTATGTGCCTATGATATAACATGTCTCAAATTCTAGAGTAATAATTCTTCCTTTAACCGAAGAAGGGTCTGGATGGCCAGGTAGCGTCATGGTGACATTTAACGGCTGGTGTTTTGAGAGGATGGCCGTGCCGGCTATGATCGACGCATTAATTACGCGTCATTAGTCGACAAAATGCTACCACCATATGATTTCTTGTCGGATATTGACCAATAACGATACGGGTACCGGGCTTTCAAGAGCGGTTCGACGGGTTCATTGTTCACCTTGGATGGCGCGTAAGAATAAGAAACAATAAAGTAAGCGTTATGCGTCCCCTTGCCTTTGTCTCTGAAAGTATCAAGATGTCGGCATCCTCAGCTTCCACGTAGTACTTGAAACCCTATTACGACGAGGAAATGAGCGTGAACAGAGGCCGTGTTTTTGTTTCATAACGAACTTTCTTTTGACTTGCTGAAAAACCACATATGTTCCAAATGGCCAATTTCGTAGCTCCTGACGTGCGAGGCGGAAATGAGATTTGGGTTGGCAATACTTTATTGGTTGGCTGTGGATTTTTGGTCACTGTCCCAAACTTTGGCTTCTTATTATTAGCTTGCGATGGCTTGTCTTCATCGTCACTCGAGTTCGAAGCCTTTCTTTTCGAAGCGGCTGCAGAATTGTCTTCCATGTAGAAGCGGAACTGTTGAAAAAGGCAGAGAGACGGAGACCCTTACATTCCAGGAACTGTTTAGATACGGTCACATGACTCAATACAAGAGTGGTCGATCTCCGATCATAAAAGTTCAACATTAATATTGGGACCCACAACCTTAATTAAACCATTATTCCGCTATTCTTCAAATATATAGCTTGGCTTAAAAGCACGCTCGTACTCGTTTGTTCATTCTCCCACCCACTCTAACTAGCTCGCACAGGTGTACTCAAAACACGACACATGCTCTCTCACCGGGGATTCTCAGCTTGGCTTGTCGTCGATGGAATTCCTGTGCCAGAGTATCTGGTAGCTGTTGACACGAAGATAAACCGAGTCTCGTGTTGGGTCCCAAGTGAAGAAGGCAAGGTGCGTACACAGTGGCACTGTGGCACAGGATAATCTCTTGTTTGTTATGGGCTAACCATATTCTTAGTGCTTTTCTGTTCACTGGACCGACCATGGGGGAAAGATAGACACATGTTCTTTTATTACACTGGATGGATTCGTTGTACCTGGTCGTTTTTTGTTTGGCGATGGGACAACGTCGCGAGAAGGCGTCAGAACATCAGGATCAACAGAAAGGCCTTTTGTATTCAAAAAGGTTGATGAAGCAGGTACGAATTACATCACACTTTCTCGTAGGACTCTACTGACTATAACTGAAGTGAGCCAGTCTTTGCACGAAGGATCCGCCAAAGATGTCGGGATGATTACCCTGCGCATTAAGCAGGTCGTACGCGTCGACTCTAAACTCGCCAATCCAATCCAGTTCATTCCAGAGGCAATCTTGGGTAAACGGAAGGCAGGGGACCATTGTATTGGGTATGTTCTAAGAAGCTCAGCGTTCAAGTGTTGACGCATATATTTGAAATCAGGTTTGGCGAGGAAAGAGAAACGGAGAAGCAATTTCCATCGACATGGTCAGTTGTTGCTCACGACAAGACAAAAAATGTTTCACAGCCCAGCACTTATGTATCATTCGTGTTTCGCTACCGATCGCAGGGTAGGATTATTTATTTGCAATCACAGTACAAGCTAATTTGAAATTTTCACCAGAGTTCCTAGAGGCACAAGGCATTGCAACTGAGCAGCGTCCGGAACCAGTTCGGCCTCCGAGTCCTCAAAGAGCACCAGTGCGTCGGGTGGTCAGCATGCCCTCATGCATGCCTTCTCAGAATGGTGAGGCTCCTCGAAAGAAGAAACCAAAGTTAGCACCTGTCCCGTCAGTCCCATCGGTAAAAGTCGAACTCTAAATCACTCTTTCCTTTAATGTGACCGAGCGTTGGTTCAGGTACCTCATTTACAACAGGAGCGCCGAACTGTTAGTTGCAAGGCGGATTTGCCGAGATTGGGAGTAAGAAATCTTCCAGGACAAGGGCTGCTAGTGTTCGACCATCTGAAGTCCTATAGTCCGGCTGAAGAACCTGGAGATAGCGAAACGGATGCTGGATCTAGTCAATCGTCTGGGCCGATAGACTAGGATTGGCCTAAAGGGTCATATTAAGTTCTTGTTTTCAAGTTGCTCTCGTTCGTTATCTTGCTCTTTGTGATCGCTCGCTATGTAGTCGTAGTCCCGAACCAACGGACTCGTAGTCTTGTAACAATGCTATATACAATGTATGGAATTTATTTAAACCAAGGAATTGATATAATTTTCGATGTCTGTAGGTGATGACAATGAGGGTCTGGGGCTTTGATTAAAGTTTTGTTATAAACCTACTAGCATAGCCGTTAGACGCAATTTTTGCAGAGTCGTTAACCTTGGGGTCCGTTCCATGAGCAGTCTCATATGCATCGGGGATACCATCTTTGTCGGTATCGACTGGAGCCTGCATAAAACTTAGTTATGAGATTTCGGCTCGTATATGAAAACTCACCGTGCCCCCAGAGACGGGACCAGGTCCATTCATCGGCGACACTGTGGGGTCGGAAATGGTCGCTCCAACTTTGCCCAGCGACCCAAGCTCAGTGTTGATCAAGTATGTGTCGACACGGTCCCGCGATTTGCTGGCTCCAGCTGATGCCTTCACCTTGTTTAATGCATCTAGAGGACTAAGAAGAGTGGATACGGTCGGATAGTTGTACTTAGTAGACTGAAGATCGACGGGAGAATAGTTTTGGGTTGTCGGCGATAAGATAGACCCGTCTAAGACGCCGTTCTGCAAAAATCATAAAATGTAGGCCGGCATGTGACTGAGCCCTTGCAACTCCTCACCTGGTTAGGATCGTAGTAATTGTTAGCAACGTAGGTGTGGAAGTTGGCATTGCCGCGAGTGACTGAACAACTTGAAATTAGCCCAGGTAATGAACAGATGATGTTATTACCCACAAGCTGTAACGGAGGTGGAAGGCCCACTGCCACATGCGCATCAAGGTCTGAGTTGCAAATTTAGTGTGCCAACACCAAGCATACCTTATGAAGACATTGTTGAGGATGTTTGCAAAAGAGGGTCCATCAGAATCGCCAGCAATATATCCTCCACCTCCTCCCCAGTTATAAACCTACGCAAAGTTGGATGCTGAGAAGTCCAGTGTCAGATATTTAAAACATACGACATTGTTCACGAATTCATTGACACCTTTGACTTTGGGGTTTCTCGTTTTGTTGTCAATATAAAGAGTGCGAATGATGCTAACGCCACCATCCGTTTGGATAAGTCCACCACACGAGTGTGTCTCGAGACCTTGGGCGATGATAGAGTCGGAAATGGTGATATTGGATACATCTCCGTTGATTGAGAACGTCTCGTCACGACCCCACGAGACGGAGACATGGTCAAATATCATGTTTGCTCCATTCGCAATTGTGATGGTATCTTTTCCAGAGTCGCCTACTCGTTGCACGCAAGCGATAAGAGGATATTTATCGTAGTTTGAACGAATACGGATGCATACCGGACTTGCCCATTCTATAACGAATATAACGCGTGATGGTGTTGTCAGCTCCAGAGTAAGATACACCGTTTCCGTAAACGGTGATTCCTTGGCCTGGTGCAGTCTGACCGGCGATGGTAACATGGCTACTAACTACGATCCTGCTCGAGATATTGATAATACCTCCTACAGCAAAAACAACAATCTTGACAAGATACTGAGAACGAAATAGGCGCGGAAGTTGGAGGAGCATACTCTGTTAGATTGCGATACCGCATCGCGGAAGCTTCCAGTGCCAGAGTCGTTAAGATTGGTGACAAGGTAAACACTGCCTCCTCTGCCTCCAGTTGCTTGAGCTCCAAACCCTGATCATAGAGTTGATTCTAAGCTCTGGTTTGAATGTATTACTGGATAAATACCTTCGGCACCGGGGAAAGCGAGGAGAGCAGAGCAAGAAGACACGGCAGCTGCAAGGATAGTGGCAAGTCGAAGCTTCATCTTTCTTTTACCAAGTGCATAGTGAGCCGTAAAAGTAGGAAAATATCAACCGAGTATCCGCCAATATTGTTCCTCTTTGGAGTGGGCGGGGAGTTGTGGACCGGCGAATAGCATCACATGTATAGCACAGGATGGCGGGCAGCGACAAGAGTGAGTGCCCGGCGGGCCGTATGGGACGTGGTCCAAGCCTGACGGCGCACGTGAGCGCGACATGTCAACCAACGACACCAACGATGAGAATCTACTGGTATTGCACATTTTACCAGCAAAATGGGGTTTACCTTCCATCGACCCTTCTTGCTTGGCTGCTGTAATGTATCTTCAAAAAGCAATACCTGGGCTGTTTACTGTCATGGAATGCGCGGTTCAAGACCAGTCTCCTACTGGTGAATACATGTTGTTCATCATTCACGACTACAGTTGTTAAACATATCTGCAGGCCAACTCCCTTTCTTGACTCATAACCAACACACTGTTTCATCTTTGGGGCCAATCATAAAATATGTAGCCAATTTGAAAGTCACTGAAAGGACCCGGAAGGACTCGGCCATCATCATGGATGCAACCCTCGATAGCATGGAAAGATCGCAGACTACTGCTTGGTGTACGCATATTGAGTCAAATCTGGGAGATATTGTGGTAAGCCCCGCGTTACCTTCCAAGCTACCCTCTCAAACTGTCCTAGCACCATATCCTTTATTCACATCAAGCGAACTGGGCAGAGTTGACGCATCCTGCGTTGGCATCTATGTATCCAGTACCACAGCGCTATTATATACCTCTACGGATGCGGCAGTCCTATAAACCTCGCTTGGAGGTGGCTGGCCTTTGGGAAATTGCTGTGGTCGAAGAGGATAACAACAAACCATTCAAGGGACTTGGAGCCAAGAGGACCGGGGAAAACAAGAAGGCTTTCCAGCTGGCATTTGGTCGTGAAAAGGTGCGAAGTATTGTCCGTTCTAATGCGTCTGTCGTGACATCCTAGGAAGGTTATAGAAAAAGCTCGTGCTTCCCTTGAGCTGTATTCGCGGCTCATCGGAGAGCGCTCCTTCTTCTTCAGAGAAAAGTGAGCACACATATACAACTGAGCAGTTCTCGTTCCCTGACTACTTCGTAGACCCACAAGATTAGATATCTTTCTTGCCGCATATGTCCTACTTTTATTAGATCCTCCATACCCAGACCCGTTCCTGCGAGATTTCATCAAGGATACTTTCCCTACCATTGTTCAACACACCCGTAGGGTTTACGGTCAAGTGTTTGACCCTTCAGAGACCCCGTTACGAATAGCTCCGGCACCAAGCTTCTTGTGGAGCTCTTTATTCTTCTGGCCGGCTTTTGCACGAAAAGAGGTGAAGGAGTCAAAAGAAGATGTACACTTTAAGCATATGAGATGGGGTTTTTATGGTTTGGCTTTGGGAAGTTTAACTGTATATCTTGCTTCTGTGTTGGCTGTTACAAAGTTCAAGGTAGCACTGACACAGCAAGAGGAGGCTGTAAGGGAGACCGAGTAGATAATGTTGCTAATCACAATTTATGTGACTGTGACTGTCACAGTCTCCTTGTCATGAACGAGGAACTCATCGTGGTCGACGACATAGAGGCTGTAGAAGCAGGCCCGTCTACGATTAATGGCTCTAAGGTTCCCAATGCGCAGCCAAAATTGAGCTCTCTAGAAGGACACACTACACCATCAATCTCCCGATTACGCAGCTCGACCCATGCGCCCCGACATGTCTCAGCGGAAAACCTGGAGCGCACCACGCGTTCTTCAGCGCAGAAACTCAAGGCTCAACCAAAGCTCAAGCTAAAACTTAGCGAAAAGGCAGCTGCTCAAGCTCCTGGCATGTCGTTCCTTGGACAATATGACAGAGAATTAGATTCGGACGAGGAAGACCTTGCATTCGAAGAACAATTTATACTAAGAATGCCTCCAGGGGAGGATCTTGAGCGACTAAGAAAGATAGTTGCTGCCCGGGAGGTCAGTAATGATGTCTGGTTCAAATTCAAAGGCAAGCTACATGCTGCTATCATCTTTGTGTTAACTCGTGTATCTACAGACTCTCGACGTGGTGTTTTCCACATTGGGAATTCTTTATACTCGGCTAAACTGGCCGATCTTCCTTGTGTCATAGAGTCTCAGAAGACAGTTGACAATAAGCAAATGTTCAAAGTTGCAGACATATGTCAGGTCGCTCTGTTACAATAGTCAACCTCTTTGTGCAACTCATTTTCATGACGTCTCATAGATGCTAGTTGTCGAAAAGAAGATTGAGAACGAAGATCACCTTGCCAGCCATAAAAATTTCAATATAGATGACTTCATATGGCCACATGGTATTACCCCTCCTCTACATCATGTCCGGAAACGTCGCTTTCGAAAGAGGGTCAATAGACGGGTGCGTATAAAGCCAAAAATTGAATGCCTTGGTTGTTCAGCTTGCCCAGACGATAGAAAGTGTGGAACAAGAGGTGGAGAGACTATTAGACGAAGACGCTCTTGCAATGGAAGTAAAGTTCGGTAATTTGTACCCTCGCAATTTCGTCCTATGGGCTAACCATCTTTCAGAGGTGCTTGAGAATGTCAACCCTGACTTATCAGACTCTGAGTTTATAGAGCGTGATGAACCCCTTGATGCGCCAACCCCAGCTATATCAGATATGGGCGAGGCCCAAACACCAGGATACGATGTAGGAGATGAGGAGGACGATGAAGATGAAGATGAGGAGGACGAGGGTGGAGAAGGAGGTATTGATGAAGAACTTGCTGCTGAGTTGGATCTCGCCCTCGGAGATGAAGAGGAAGACGTTGGCGATGATGAGGACGAAAGCGAGGAAGAAGAAGACGACGAGGACGATGATGATGAGGACGTACAGGCAAGGAAGCTCATAAACGAAGAAATTCGTGACCTTGAGGCTGCTGTTACGAAGAAGGGAAGAGAAATTGCAAGCTCGGCAAATCCATTAATCAAGGTCTGTCCTTTTTTTTGCGCTGTCTTGTTCCCTTCTTACCCCTTTCACCTTAAGAAACGATTCGAGGACGCTCTGAAGAAACTGACTGCTGATCTGGAAATGAAGATTGTGCAACGAGATGAGATGAAAGAGAAGCAGCGGATGAGGAAAGAGGGCTTCTCGATGGATGTTGACACCGATGCTGAGGGTGGTGCAAATGATGAAGGGGTGGGCGATCTTCAGGAAGAAGACGATCTGTTTGGGTCTGATGGCTAGCCATTGGGCTGGAGATAGGCTTAGTGGTACTGACTCGATGTGTCATGCATTCAATATAGGTCAAACATTTATGAGGGGAACAGGCAAACAAAGCCAGCCTGGAGTACTAATGGCACGTAAATAAGGCATATAAAGGGTGCAAACCATACAGAAAACATTTCCCAGTCTCTGATAGCTTTCAATATCTCATCCTGCCCAAATAGCAGCCATCCAATACCCAAGACCATATAACTGAGGAATTTGGTAAGTCGGATGGTTATGGGTCCTCCTGCAGAAGACGCCGACAAGGGAACACCAAGAAGGATGGCAAGCAAGGCGGCCAAAGAGAAGTTCAGAACAGTCGTGATCGATATTACTGTGGAGGCGAGGCAGAGGTTGAGGCTTTTGAGGACTGCAGACAAGTTATCTGGGATCTGTACGGGAAGTATGAAGATGGCGAATATCGGTGTGCCCGTAAACAAAGCGAATATTAGTGGCGATGTAACCTGTACCAAATGATTGAGTAGTTAGACACATGAATGATCACAGCGCTTACCTCGTGGTGCTGAATGACCCGTGGGCTTGTCAATACAGCAAACAAGAGCGCACCAAGGATATGTGTCAGAACTATGATGGCCAAAGCACCTAGGACTGGTCTCCGTCGTCTCAACCACGTCAATTGGGCGGCATGTTTATCAGCGGGCACATGGCTGACTGCCCAAGCTGAGTCCACCCAGACTTTGAGGCCACTAAACATCATTGCGATGCTGATTAGAACAGCACTAGGCAGATAATTGCCAATTTTCAGGAACCTATCGGGTCCCGTAATAATATAAAAGAAGAAAGAGGCGTGTAGCCGTTCTAAGAGGTTGTTAGTCGAACGGAGCGTTGACTCGATGATGCTTAGAGAATATATAAATATAATGATGGCC
Organism: Rugosomyces carneus; assembly: GCA_018221805.1. Classification (NCBI taxonomy): domain Eukaryota; kingdom Fungi; phylum Basidiomycota; class Agaricomycetes; order Agaricales; family Tricholomataceae; genus Rugosomyces; species Rugosomyces carneus. The sequence goes on from JABCKM010019876.1 coordinate 57,091, forward strand.
AAATCCGACAGACAACTCACCGGCCGATGGCATGGAAGCCATGAGGACCTGAGGCAGGCACACCAAAAAGAGTAAACGCATCGATACGAAACCTGATAACCAGTATGGTATGAGAGCTCTCGACATAAGCCATACTAAGCAAGTTCACCTATGATAGAGTCCGTGGGCTCCACTTGATCGGCCACGAGCTTGATACCCAATGTGACGTATTACGCTCTTTGCCTGGTAAACGTAGGCCCGGAACTCGGGGCTCTGGCGAATAGGTGTGGGTATCAAGGGCGAGTTAAGAAGGTGAGTATCTGGCGGGGCATTCAAGTGGTCGTATAGTACGACAGGTACGCCGAAACCAAGAGAGATTCGCTGGAAGGAGTTTAAAAGGTCTTGGTTGGGAAGTCGACCATTCAATCCCTCTACAATGTCCTCAGATTTCCAACCGTGTGTGATAACTGATAGACAAACCAAAAAACATTCCAAGATGTGAAAATGAGTGTCCCGGGTAATCAATATGAAGAGCTGTCCAGATCACGCCAGATGACAAGGTCAAATGATCTGCAATTAATTCTAGAAGAAGATGAGGACTAGTACACATAACGTATACGTGGCTTACTTGATTGTGGCGAATCATGATAAGCAGATAACCATGCATGAAGCCCATCCAGATAACCGTCACTTATAACAAACACGATGTCTTTTGCCCAAAGAGAATAACCTGTCGAGGGAATGGATTAGACGCCTAACAAGATGTTGTTAGAACTTGTCACGTTTCAAGAAACCGGCTAGAGCGAGAAGTGTAGCAACGCCCCGAAGATTGAGGGTACCATCCCCTTCTCCAGTTCGACTCAGCCATGATGCACTTATGACCATAGCCTCTGTTCCTGAAGATCGAGGGGAGGACAAAACGCCATATGCATTTGTTCCGGTCTTCTGCTATAAACCGCCCAACGCTAGTAAGTGCATGTTTAGGAGCTTTGAGAAACAGCTCCGTACACCCATGCCCATTTGAAACCTATAATCCTGAGAGGAAGCGGATATCCCGAGTTTTCGAAATTCCGTCATGAAGAACTGGGCACGTCTTGACGTCCACGTTAGCATGTTAAAATTAAACTAAATGTGTCAGGTTTTTACTGATGGCTAGTTGCATTGGTATCCCGTAGGAGTTCCAGATGTTGGAGGTGAATATCCGCAGCGTGGACATCTCCCCAGTTCCAATTTGTAGTCACCTATAATACATGAGTGATCTCAATAACCGCGGCAAGGAATGGGCGTACTTGACCCGGCTGTATTGCATTTTCGTCAATGTATGTTCCACGCCCCAGACGGGGTAACGGTATTATTAGCATCCATACATATCCCACAAAGAATAGCGCTAAACTACATGAAGGCAGACGTCAGCATAGTGGTAACTTGTTGACTGAACGCTGACTTCATAGAGTTTACGTTGCGGCTTATGAGGGACCGCAGTGCTCTTCGTGTACGCAGTCGCGTTTCACTTGCATTTCCGCGACCGAATCGCTGACGTATTGTGTGTAAGACGTGCTTCCATAGTGGTAGAGGAGGTGGGTCGACATTTGGTTCGGTCATGGGTACTGTGTACTCTAGTGTTGATGGAGTAACGTAATTATCTCGTTTTATCTTCTCGCCTACGACGGCAACATGCCACCCAAACGAAAACGACGCGCGTCTAAAGAGTCGGCATCTGTGAAAAAGCTTAGACAAAGTATTCTTACAGCCAACGATTCATCTTGGGGTTGGGTTGGTACGCAAGTCACTCAAGCTTCCGACATTACAGTCGAGCATCTCTGGGCATGCTGTGGGCTTTCGAAGCGCTACAACCACCCATTCTGCCGAAACCATTATTCCTCACCTTCTCATGATAACTTTCTTGACGTCGACGCGTCCCCAACTCACAGAGAGCTCGACGACATTGTTATTATCTTGGACGATGAATCAGGCCCTCCATGCAATCCCAAGACTTGTCGATCCAATCCCAATTGTCTGAATTATTTGGGGCAGGAACAATGGGAGGATCAAGGTTTGCGCTAATGCTGTTTTTTTTTTGCAGTCCTATCACCTTATGTCACAGATGGTTCAATGAAGTCCTTTTTGAAGGCCGTGATGCTTGGAAAAAATCCATCGACCGAGACAAGAAAACCAGACCTTCCCACTGGTCTAAAGGTTTAACATGTTTTGTGTCATTTGGAAAGATCTCATTGGTAAAGACAGAACCTGGGTGCAACGTGCTACGCGAACGCCTCTTTACAAGTATGTACTATTACATTTACATGTCTTTCACATATGTATGTCTTAGGTGTGGTTTCGTGATTTGGCATTCAGAACAGGTGTTTATAATTGTAGACCTCCCTTTGAGATGGACCCGACCTTTAAGGTATGCTCCACCCATATTAATCACAATCAGTCTGCTTTTAATGCAAGTACACCCAGGAATCACCGATCTTCCAACTTCAAGTAACATTTGCCGCGCTGGAGAAGAGTGTGCAACGAGCTTTCAATCCTATAAAGCTCGTGGAAAGCTTACAGCTGAATACCACCGAACAACAAGATGCACAAGAGTTAACTGATTGCTTTTGATTTCCAGACTACGGCTAAATTCAATGCAGGTTTTCGAAACTTTTTATGTCGCACCTAGACGCCGAGTTTAAGAAACAAACAAGTCCTCAAGTACAGTCTCTTATAAAGGACCAAGCGAGTACATATAGTTTTCTCCGAAAATCAACCCGCTAACCTTCATTAGTTTCAAGGCCAACTGGTCTATGTGACGATGTGTAGTCATTGCCAGTACCGCTCCGAGAAAGTTTCCGATTTTCTGGAGATCGAAATCAACCTTGTAGTGAGTCATTGTTCAACGGGATGGATTGTTCCATATATAACCTCCCCTTTTCTTCGTTCCAGAAAAAATCTTTCTTACAGGACAGAATTGCGGCCGTACTTCAACCAGAGACCTTATCTGGCGATAACCAGCATGTGTGCTTCGCTTAAGGGAGTTTATCACACCACTAAAGCCTGCCCAAATGTAGGTATTTTTGTCCCCAGTGCGAACACCTTCGGGACGCGACTAGGTACACCGAGCTAAGAGAGCTGCCACCAATATTACACTTCTCCTTGCTTCGTTTTGTGTATGACATTTCTAGCATGGAACGCAAGAAGTCGAAACATTCGATTACATTTCCAACCACACTAGACATGAGTCCTTTTCTAGGCCAAGCGAATCATTGCCCTGCTCCGGGCGACACATACGAATTATGCGGAATTCTACTCCATATTGGCTCAAGTGCATACCACGGCCATTATGAGGCACAGGTATACGATAATCTGTAAGCCGCCTCAACAATAACCTTAAATATTGAACCTGACACTTGTATAGAAATGAATCTTGGTTTCAGTTCAATGACGAAACGGTGACTAGGGTCACAGCATTGAATGGAACGAAGAAAGAAACAATCGTTGTGGATGTCGATGATTTTGATGAACCGTGAGCTACTTTTTCTTTAGCAGCATTTTGCTCATATACAGAACAGATTTTCTATCTCTCAGGGGACGAAAAAGGAAGAAGCGTATCCCAGGAACCGCCGCCGCAGTCAAAGCGCCGGGGAGGAGTAAGCACACAACTTGATTGTTCAGATCTTGATAGTAAAGCTTCTCAAGGATCCTTCAGTTGCAAAATGTTGATGAAGGCCCTAACTCAAATAAGTGAGCTGTTGATCCATTCATGACTTTTCAAGCACATTTGAAACTCTTTAGGCCAATATCCTCGAAGGATGCTTATATGCTGGTATATACTCGGAAGGCATTTGGTAAACCCCAAACTTCTCCACAGACTACCTCAGAGATCACTGCGTCCCCACCTGCCGATGCCATGAAGGTTGTCGCGGAGCTCAACGATGCTCATCGAGGGCTCTGCGAATCATTCATTGAAAAGTCTCTCATTCTGATCTTCTACGTGATCGCTTCTGACATCTTAGGGTAGAGAGGAGTTGCTGAAAAACCAATTCCGAAAGAGAAGGAAAAAGATTCTGGATATATGTTCTAAATGGGACGTCAACTCAAACGATTTTGCTGTAGGTTGCGTTCAATCTACCGTATCTGTGGTCGGGCTAAGGTGTGGTGAAGGGTTCCATCTTGGTGAGCCGTCAGGCACTGTTAGCCTGGCTTGCGCAGCACAAAAACGAAGGTGCATCAACAATCATAACGATCGGGGAGGAGAAGCCTGTGGAAAAACACATATTTATGGGCGAGATAGTGTGCCCCCATGGAGCAATTGATCCTGCCAAGGCCAGCAACATCAAACGTATCAGCCGCGTCCGTTGCCTCACTCAACTGTCCGAAATGTGACTAACATCTAGGGTTAACAGGAGGCTTACTTGGATATAGTCAAAGATACTGGTTGGGTGTTCAGCCCAAAGCTGACGGCAGCCGATATTTGTGTTCCATGCGTTGAGCAATCTTTTCAAGGTAGACAACACTGCTTTTGGTCACATGAAGAATGACCATTTCCAGAACGGCTGTATCAAATTGAGCACCCACGACTGGTAGCGCGTTTTGATCACATATCGGATGCCGCGCCAGGCGAGGAAGGTTTTTGGATATCAAAGACCTGGTTGAAAGGTATGGTTGTTTAGAGTCCTTCAGCCGTTAGCTGAGTTTGTACAAGACTGGAAATTGACGAAGCCCAAAATGCATACCGTACCTGAAGGTGATCCCTCTCCGGGGTCTACAGAATATTTGTTGGATGTTCTTTGTGAACATGACGAACTGACCCCGAATTCAATATCCCGTCTGAGTATATCCAAGGAGGGAAGTCAGATTAGTTTAATTTAAATCAGCTGTCGGCCCGTACTGAGGCACAATTTCTAGGCCGCTGAGCTTTTGCAGGATTTATTTCCATCTTGGAAACCGGTATCCACGGAATCAAAGCTCTGTGCCATTTGCAGAGTCGAGAGCCGTAACATAAAGAAGAGCGCCCGAGACAGCCGAAAGTTAGCGGAAGACGAAAAGGTTTCCAGTATTCCAGTGCAATTTCCCTATTACTCACAACCGTCCAGACAAGACTCAAGAGTTTATATGATGCAGCAATATCTCGAGATCCGACTGATCTAATTATGTCCGACTCAGACGTAAAGCACTACGCTCTTGTTCCTGCAACCTTTCTCGAAGATTGGGGTCGATGGATTTACCAACCTACGATATGGCGTCGCCCTGCCGGCATTAACAATCATCCATTCTTTTGCGAGCACGACATGTTAGTCCTTGACATCAACTTTCCGGAACCAGGGTCGTCAGCTGTGCTGATTAGTCGGAGTGACTGGGACGTCCTTGAGACTCTGTTAGTTAGTTTGCTCATCTCTGCGGCTACCTAGCTTTGACAGTTCCAAGGTATCCATCCGGCCCGCTTGTCGCTGTCGAGAGGCTAGACCAAGGTGCAGTTCGGTACACTCAAGGCATCCCTATCTGTGTAGATTGCCGCTCCAAAAGGTGCGTGCCAGTAGTGTCATCTTAGGCCTTCGTTAGAGACTAGGTTTTACAGGGCAACTAATTGGACCTCGACGGAAATTACTGTCCATATTGATGGGGCTCGACAGCGGAGGGCAAAGTTTCCCATTAAAGATGCTTTCGAGTTGCCAGCTGGAGTTCGTCAGTCCAGGCGCTTGAAAATGAGGGCGCTCGGCGAAAAAAAGAGTTTGACTATCTTCAAGTCTACGACCGTGAAAGAAGTCAAGATTATGGTACGTCTATTGTTGCTTTTGCCTAGCATAACTAGCACTCAATCTTTAACAGCTACAAGACAATGCTAAAATTCCAACCATTTGCCAGCGGTTGTTTCACCATGGTGAAGAGCTGCTGGACAATAATGCCACAGCAGAGACACTGGGGATCTCTGCTCATGACATTCTAGATCTGCAACAAGTGTACGAAATCAATGAGCTTGACAAAAGCGATAGCGATGAACAAGAGCCCCGATGTGAGGAGAGAGGCTTTGGAGGCACACTATTGGGAGGCTTAACTGAGATCTCATCCACCTCCAAGTCATTTAGCCAAACACAAAAAACTTGCGGAGCATGCACATTTTCTAACAAACCTGAGGCATTGAAATGTACGATATGCGATACGTATTTCACAGAATAAATGTTAATTTTCCCGTAAGACCCAGTGTTTGTCCTGGAGATACATTGAAGCGTTTATACACCCGTAAATCATTGCAAAGATAGAAAGAGGGCCAGGAGTTTTTGTGGTCAAAAGTCCCTCAGATAAATAGCCCAGAATGAAATCAGTACACTATGAAACGCCAGAAAGAAAAAAGAATGCCCAAACCAAAACCAAAAACAATGAACCCTTTTTACACGTATTCTGGAACCGAGGAAAGAGAATATCCTTGATGACCCATGGGTATTAAATGGGGAGCTACCCCTGTCGGGAGCGTATGTGGCTGCTGAGTAGTCGAGGATGACGCATCAACAATCGCGGTTCGCGTTTTTAGGATGGAGGTAGCAGCCACCATGATATCGACTTCATTTGAATCTTTCCCCTGTTGTTTAACAGCTGCTGCTATCGCCCCTTGTGTGGCATCTGTCAGTTCCGTGACTGTGACACTCTTAATTGCCACCGTCTCTGATTGTTGTTGTGGTGTACCACCAATTGCGGCGGTCCGGTCTGCGATTACCGTATGAGCTGCCTGGACCACAACGTTCTGTGCCGCGACAGCTAGCAGCCGGCTTGGTTGAGGGCCATTGGCATGAGAGATAGCCTTGTCATAGGCGTCCACGCTATGCTCTACCACCTCCTGTTGTTTGACGAGTGACTGAAACTCGCTCTGCTTCGGGGGAGAAGTGGAGACAATTTGTGTATGAGCCTCTGCAGCCACCCGCTGCGCTACACTCTTCAATACACGGATGACTCGAGTATCTGGATGCTCAGGAGAGTTTCTCCTAGCCGGCAGGGGTCGTGGTTTTACTCTATGTATAAAAAAAACCCGTTGAGAAGCGAGGAGTTAAATCAAAAATGTGAAGGAGAAGATAAAAGCACCCCCTGTGAACTTACCGCTGCACCTCATGGAAGACGACAGGTTCATTTTTCAGGCGGGAAGACTCGCCGCCTAGAGATGGTCGGCGAGAGCGAGGATAGGGAGCTGCTTCAATAGACTTTGCGGCTGCAACAGTTAGTGGGAAGGTATGAGAGAGTTGTCCCTCTTGTCCATCAAGAACGAACTATTTTGTAGTGACTAAACATATGACGACAAATTCCGTAACTTGGGGCATACCTTGGCAATGACTGTGATACGGCAACTCTCAGAGTCCGCAGTAGGTGTACCAGAAAGTGCGTCGTCGTTCCATGAGAGCCATGGTGGGAGTGAGGGAGAGCTGTATTCAACAGGAACGTTCTGCCAGGAAGCTTGAGGATCCCAAACCCGAGGCGACCACGTCCACCTAAGTCCACGATAGGCAACAGATGGAGGGGCCCCCGCTAGCTTGCGGTAGAATGGACGGAACTCCCATTTACCGTCGCCAACCTTTCTGGCTTCAATATTCCAGATATGATTACCTTTCGATTTAGCTTTTTTGCCATCTTCATTGAAACGAAGGATATACTGTTGTCTCCACAGGTAGTTGCGAACCTGTCGTTAGAAGACAAGGTTTAGATAACGACCCAAGTGGCGAGAAAAAGCACACCTTCTTCATAGGAATTTTTTCTTCTGAGTAACCGGATCTCGCTAGCTGTTGAAGATAGATTAAATGGTCATTCAAACAGCTGCGGTATCGATTAGTCACCTCTTCGAGAAAGCCCATAGTGAATGCTTGAATACGAAATTTGAACGGGCGAAAGTCAGGAGACTCATCTAGTCGCTGCATCTTTTTTGCCATAAGGGTTTGATGAATGGGTTCTCCCTTCAAATCAGTAGCATCCACTGGGAAAATAAGACTACATTAAGCCGATTGAAACGAGCATAAGTTGAAATACTTGCGATTTGAGCATATTTTGTTAAGATATTCAAAAAAGATGCGATCAACTTCAGCTCTATACTCCTGGGGAATGTCGGAAGCGGCTGGTGGACTATCAGACGACTGAGTCAAGGCGGGATTGTTTTAGCGGACTAATTCAATTCTCTCGCCATTTAAGAAAACTCACGTGATGGAGATTAATTTTAACTTCGTCGTCTTCATCGTCATCGTCATCGTCCTCGTCTTCTTCTGCAGGTGAGTTGTGGGCTGTGCTCAATGGAGCCCTGTCTGATGCCGACGAAGATCCTGGCGATACCGCTTCACCAACCACCGCAAACCGGCTTGACATGCTAGAAGGCCGACCATTGGGAAGCCATCCTCCACCTGACGCTTCAGTCAAGCCAAAGTTGAGCACCTCGGAGTACGCGCCGCTGGTAGAGCCGGAACGCGACATCCTGCCGATAGCGGGGCTGACAGCTTGTAGCGGTTGCGTCGTGAATGGATCCACCATGTTATTTGTCCCGATTGGAGGTGTCTGAGGTAGCCCTGATCCAACAGACATGGAATGCTGATGTCGGGTATGCACAGTGGGTTCAGACCATGATGAATGCAAAACCGGAAATGTGGGTGATACACTCGGAATAGGAGTTGTCGCAGAGGAACTAATATCCCCAGCGGGCGAATATGAAGGAAAGGCAGCGCCGTTCGCGGGCCCAGGTCTGACTACACCGAAAGGGCCATGTGCAGAAAACGTTACAGGCGGTGTTGGTGGCCTGGATGGTACAGTTTGCGATGTAGCTAGACTAACGGTATGCGGTATTCCAGCAATAGTAAATGGTGGTGTTGTAACAGCCGGTGGAACTCTGACAAATGGCGCATTGAGAGGTGCATCTTCTTGAGGTTCACGTTTCGGCGCTTTGACGCTTCGCTGTTCATCCATTTCCGACGCACACCGCTTCCTGGTGTGATCCAAGGCACTCAGATGATCCGACAAAGGAACGTCTATTGGAGGTGGGATGGAAGGAGCAACATTCGATCCATATATATGAAGGATATCTTCAGGTTCTGGAACATTGGGATTGGGAGGCTGGATCGGTGCGCCATAGGGTGATGACGAAGCCAAGGCGGATGAAATGGACAATAAACCTGCGAATTTTTGCGTAACCTGAGATATACGCTCATTCAAGATGTTTATGCTGGAACCCATGGCTAGATCGTGGCGCTGATGTAGAATAACACGCGCTTGCTTTGCGGTTTGTTCGATGCTATCCTATGTCGTCAAATTTCGAGAGGTATGTCAAAAATCGAAATATCTTACTCCTGTAACATGGTTTCGACCGCTACAACTGATTCAGCCTCCGCGTGAGGGGACACTTCGCTTTGTTTAGGAACTGCGACGTCTTGAGGAAGAAACATGAGATTGGTCGCTGGAGGGGGTGCCGGTATATACGCAGGAGATATGGGCACGGGGGAAACTGATGTGTTAGCTCGGACAGTCGTCACAGGCTGATCCAAGACAGACCCCGGAGATAATGCCGCACTTACGCTCAACGATGGTGTTACAGGGGAAGGAATCTGAGTCGGAGATGAAACAGATAGAGTATGGGAGTCGGCTGCTAGCTCAATGTTCATAACATTGTCGATAGGTGAGACAGTTGTGAAGGGGTCTGCGGAGACATCGGCTGTAAATTCTGAAGCGACTGGTTGAACAAGTGGAGGTGACGGGTTTACTTCCATCGTACCCAGGAAGGCGGCGGATGAAAACACATCCGGTAAAGGTATAGAGGTGGGAAGGAGCACACATTGGTCAGCCATAGCCGGAAAAGCAGACGGAGGTTCCTGAATCAACTGGGAAGATACATCGGTTGGAAGTGTAGCACACGATATGAAACTGGGATCCATGTCATTAGGGTGTTGTGAGGTACCAAGTGCTGTGTCCATCACGCCTAGTTCGACGTTATGAGTGTCTTGCAGATGCTGGACGGTCGTCATAGTGGAAATGGATGATCCGGTTGTCACCAGCGAGCACTCCGAGCAGAGGAAACAATTATTTTTGTACTCCGGCTTGAATACTTGGAGTCAGCGTCCAGTGTGACACAAGGATCAAGGAGATCGATCCGACTGGACAGGTTATGGATACAAGGCGATCCCGTGGTAAGACTGAGTGGATCCTGACCGACAGCAATGAAGAGAGGACGAGGTCTAGACGAAAATCTTCTGTATTTGAGAAAGTAAGGTAGATGTGAGGGTTGCGTCAAAGCTGTAGGAGAAGCAATACCGTGGCGCTTTTAAGGAACCCTAGAATGAAACTGCGAATAAGACCCGAGAAATAGATAGCAAACCAAGTGAAAGCAATCAAGTTAGAAGAAACAAACGTCTAGAGGAAAAAAAAAAGAGGTCGGGCTCTAACTTGTTGCCCTGATGCTCTTGTCGTAACAAACGAGATTTCCCTCTCCGTTGTCACACTCGTCACTCAAGGTCACATCCTATTCAGTCCCTATTCAGTCGGCGTTAGTCCATCCAGGGTGTACTGCCTTGCTGCAGACACCTGGCTTTTCTCATCCGATCCTGTCAATTATATATCGATCGACGTGAGCACGATGTAATATATCTACGGGTCCCCGTAACTAGCACAACTTGTTTTCAGACATTGTTACGGAAAGAAAAAGGAACCAATAAAGAAACGAGTCTTTCCGGTACTGTACATTTGGTACATCAGTATCTCCTTCTTCCAGGGCTTCGCGAACGCTCTCTGTCCCTCCGTCGATCACTATCAAACCCGTTTTAGTGTGACCCAATTGTGAAGATTTGTGACTTACTCATACCGAGAGGAGGAGTGTCTTTCGTACCCTCGTTCACGGTCCCCTCGCTCACGATCTCGATATTCTTCTCCTCCGCGTGACGATCGATAATCGCCGCTTGCAGCACGAGAAGTCGCACCCGCGGTCCCAGCATTACCTATCACACCAGGTGTTGTCGAGCTCGGAGGAGCCATCTTCCGCTTCTCGCGTTCTTCTCTAAACTTGGCAAGCATATTACGGAGTTCGTGGTAACCCAAATGCATCTGCGA